>JAPQWV010000976.1:0-150000 GCA_027422505.1 Craterostigma plantagineum
CACGAGAGTCAGTTTACCCTGATCAAGTATGTTGGACCTTTATTATTTCGAGCATGTTTCATCCTAATGCCCTGTACTGACATTCTTTTTTCTTTTATCGTATTAATAATTAACAGATATACAATATTCTGGGTGCTGCTTCTGTGCTCAAAATTTGCATTCAGCTACTTTATGATGGTAAATTTACATCCATTTGGTACCTCGATCAGTGTAGATTTGTGTCAGCTTATTTCGTGTCTTACTTGATCCAGATTAAACCACTGGTACAACCCACGAAAGATATCATGAACATCCACCGCGTTGAATATGCTTGGCATGAGTTCTTTCCTGATGGTGTGTACTTCCTCGTCTTATTTAATCCATAATTATCTTATCAGCTGACGACTATAAATATATTCGTCAACCAACTGCAGCCAAGCATAATTACGGAGCAGTTGTTGCGCTATGGGCACCAGTTGTCTTGGTCTGTTATTTAGTAAATATTATTCTCATCGTGAAGTCCTTTCTGTTATTGATAATCAGGAGTCATTATTCTCCATGTCATTATTCATGGATGGTCACTCTTCTCACGCAGGTTTACTTCATGGACGCACAGATTTGGTATTCATTGTTTTCCACAGTATATGGAGGTTTTATCGGTGCCTTTGATCGTCTTGGAGAGGTGACGACCTGTTACTAATTAAAGATCTTATTATTTTGGCCAATTTTGTAGTCCAATATCCATATTTCCTCCTTTTCACTTGAATACTTACCTACTTTGCAGATTCGAACTCTTGGAATGCTGAGGTCACGTTTTCAGTCCTTGCCTGGTGCATTCAACACTTATTTGATACCTTCGGATAAAACAAGAAAAAGAGGATTTTCCCTTTCAAAGCGCTTTCATGAGGTTACTCTTCACGACGGATAATTTTTTGTGCTTTCTGGTTGTCCAACAATTGCTTCCACCCATCGTCTGCCAAAAAAATCTGTCATGTATAGGTAAATGCAAGCAGGAGAACTGAAGCAGCGAAATTCGCACAAATATGGAATGATGTGATATGTAGCTCCGGGAAGAAGATATCATAAGTGACAGGTTAAGCCTTGTACTAACGATATATTTCATGTAATTACCACATATGCAGTTTAGCCCAACACCAATGAACTGAACCTTTGCCTCAGGGAGATGGATCTGCTTCTTGTTCCATATTCCTCAGATGCTAGCCTCGAGATCATGCAATGGCCCCCATTTTTACTTGCTAGCAAGGTAAATGTGTGTTTAATTGTACGTCTAAGTGTCGAATTTTGCTTGACTCTCCATCTTTGCAGATTCCAATAGCACTTGATATGGCCACTCAATTTCGAGGAAAGGATGCTGATCTTTGGAAGCGCATATGTGCCGACGAGTATATGAAATGTGCTGTCATCGAATGCTATGAGTTCTTTAAGCTAGTTTTGAACACATTGGTCAATGGAGAGGCTGAGAAAAGGTTATCTACTGCTTCTTTTTTAGTTGCATGTTTTCGTGATTATACCGACGAGTTATCGCGTAATATTGTATTGCCAAAGCCTGTCGAATGGTCTCAGAGTTTTTCCAATTCTTCTTGGGTAGAGCTGAGATTAGTATAGAAACTAAAAAGTCACAGTTGGTGATGCCGTGGTACTAAACACCACTTGTCTTTAACAGGATAATTGCAACCACCACTAAAGAAGTGGAAAATAACATATCGAAGAATACATTACTGGCAAATTTCAGAATGAAGTCATTACCCGATCTTTGCAAGAAGTTTGTGGAACTTGTAGAGATACTGGTAAGCACTGCTGAGGATCCATATTTCCTTTCCATGTTTCTTCATGTTGTGTTTCACTTCTGTTAATGTTCTTACAATCACTTGCGTTGTGCAGAAAGATTGCAATCCATCCATGAAAGACAGGGTAGTTCTATTGCTCCAAGACATGTTAGAAGTTGTTACGCGTGACATGATGGTGAACGAGAGCGGTTGGTAGAGAAAGTTCTCATTTCCAAATGTTTCATGCTTTTTATTGCTTTTTAAATGGTATTCCATTTATTCTCATTCTTACCACAGTGAACTAGTTGAACTGATTGGAAAAGATTCTGGAAAGCAACTTTTTGCCAATATTGTCTTCCCTCCACCGAATACAGCACAATGGGAAGAGCAGGTACAGCCAGTCGAATTTTCAGAATTTTACGGGCTCTGTCAAAAAAAGTGTTCAAAGCTAAGATATGCTTTCTTTTACAGATCAGACGCCTCTATTTACTCCTAACTGTGAAAGAATCTGCAATTGACGTTCCAACGAACCTCGAAGCACGACGAAGAATAGCATTCTTCGCGAACTCACTTTTCATGGACATGCCGCGTGCTCCTCGTGTTCGCAAGATGCTTTCGTTCAGGTGCACTGTATAGTCCTTTCATTTACGTACAATTATCGAGCGATTTTAGTAATCTTTCATCGTTAGAAGACCTGTTCTGTACCTCTTAAACTCTACTCTGATTGTACATTCTTCATTAAAGAATGCTTATAGTTGGAATTTTTTCAAAAGCAGGTGAGATATAAATATCGTGAAATTTCTTTATCATGGTCTCTGGTGCTTACATCCTTTTGAAATACTATGGCATCAATGGAGTCTTTCCGAAGCTTGAAATAGCATCTAGCTGACATTCAAATAGGTCTTTTGAGATAATCACGACCTTGCTGCACGTTTGAATTCATAATGTTTTTAAAAATTTCTACTCAGTAGCTGTATCAATTCCCATGGCAGTGTCATGACTCCATACTACAGTGAGGAGACGGTCTTTTCCAAGAGTGATCTTGAGATGGAAAATGAAGATGGTGTGTCAATACTGTATTATCTTCAAAAGATCTATCCAGGTTTGATTTGTATTCTAACTTAAAAATGCTTCCTTGTTTCCATGCTTCATGCCATTTAACTAATATATGATCCAAATAGATGAATGGAATAATTTCATGGAACGTCTGAATTGCAAAGGATCAGAAATTTGGGACAATGAAGAAAATATTCTCCAGTTACGCCACTGGGCATCCTTGAGAGGACAGACTCTCTGCAGAACTGGTTAAATTGGATTTTCTCACATAGATGCATGCGCACACACACACATACACGCATATATATATATATATATTGCGATTGATTCAAATCTGCATGGTTCATGCAGTTAGAGGTATGATGTACTACCACAGGGCTTTGAAGCTTCAGGCGTTTCTTGACATGGCCCAGGAAAGTGGTAAGTGAAAAGATATTCCCCAATTTAAACAGGATCACGATTTAAACACAGAAGACCTCAATACATAAATACGCCCTTGCAAGAGTTGGTAAGATATTTGAAGCATAACTAAGGTCTGCCAATACCTCCTTATTTGTGTTGAATCAGATTTACTGGAAGGATATAAAAGCATCATAGAACCATCAGCAGAGGATAAGAGGAGTCAAAGATCCATGCATTCTCAGCTAGAAGCAATAGCCAACATGAAATTCACTTACGTAGCCACGTGTCAGAACTATGGGAACCAAAAAAGGAGTGGAGATCGACGTGCAACTGATATTTTGAACTTGCTGGTTAAGTATGTGGAACGATTCCAACTGAAACTACGAGTTACTAAAACATATCTTTTTCCAAATTCGGAGGCTGACTAGCAAATCTTGTTTTGTGCTCATTCTCTCACAGTAATCCAGCTCTTCGTGTAGCATATATAGACGAAGTTGAGGAAAGGGAAGGTGGGAAAAACCAGAAAGTTTATTACTCCGTATTGGTAAAGGCTGTCGATAATCTTGATCAGGTAAGTATAAGATTCGTTTATGACGGATAAATATTTACAGAGGTTGTATCTTGAGAGTGATAAAATTACGTTTGTTCTGTGAAGGAAATCTATCGGATAAAACTTCCTGGGTCAGCAAAAGTGGGAGAAGGGAAGCCTGAAAACCAAAACCATGCTATAATTTTCTCTCGTGGAGAAGCTCTTCAGACAATTGACATGAATCAGGTAGCTTTCATGAAAGGTGTGAATCACGATTTCAGTTAATACTTCACAAATGCTTATGGCCATTATGCAGGATAACTATTTGGAAGAAGCTTTTAAGATGCGCAATTTACTTGAAGAATTTAATGAGGACCATGGTGTTCGACCACCCACAATCCTGGGTGTCCGTGAGCATATCTTCACCGGAAGGTTGAATCCTCTTTACATTTCTTTTAAACTTTCGTATAGATCCAGGTTAAGCTCTCTCTGATTTCAAATTTTCTTATGCAGTGTCTCCTCATTGGCTGGGTTCATGTCAAATCAAGAAACAAGCTTTGTGACGATTGGTCAGAGGGTGCTTGCTAGACCTTTGAAGTACGTGAATTATATAGTTGCTTGTATGAAGTTGCTCAAACAAAGCCTTGACATGATTCCTTTTTACTCAGGGTGAGGTTCCATTATGGGCACCCAGACGTTTTCGACCGCATCTTCCACTTGACCAGAGGGGGAATCAGTAAAGCCTCAATGGAATCAATCTCAGTGAGGACATATTTGCTGGTGAGATCCCCGCTTTCTTGCATCATTCTCGTTGGTGTATGTATTCTTTTCTAACACGTGTTATCTTCCCGAAGGTTTTAACTCGACGCTCAGGCGTGGAAACGTCACCCACCACGAATACATTCAAGTCGGAAAGGGAAGAGATGTTGGTCTCAACCAGATCTCACTATTTGAAGCAAAAGTTGCATGTGGTAATGGAGAGCAGACTCTCAGCCGTGATATCTACAGATTAGGGCATCGCTTCGACTTCTTCCGCATGTTGTCCAGCTACTATACAACCATTGGGTTTTACATGAGCTCAATGGTAACAGTTCCATTAGTTCAGATTATTAAATATCTGCACGAAGAATCCACACATTGTCCGAAACTGTGCTTTAACCATTTACTTGTTTATTATTCTATGCAGCTGGTGGTCCTCACCGTGTACGTATATTTGTACGGAAAACTCTACCTGTCACTGAGTGGACTAGAGCAGACCATAGTCAGATACGCACGAACCAAGGGAGACGACGCCCTCAAAACCGTGATGGCGTCACAATCCCTCGTTCAATTAGGTCTGTTGATGGCACTCCCAATGGTCATGGAGATCGGTCTAGAAAGAGGCTTCAGAGCTGCAGCAGGAGAATTCATAATCATGCAACTCCAATTAGCACCCGTCTTCTTCACCTTCTCCCTCGGCACAAAGCTCCACTATTTTGGTCGGACATTACTGCATGGCGGGGCCAAATACAGAGCCACTGGCCGTGGCTTCGTCGTGAGGCACGAGAAGTTTGCTGAAAACTACAGGATGTACTCCAGGAGCCATTTCACCAAAGCCCTAGAGCTGATGTTCTTGCTCATAGTGTATCAAGCTTACAGCGCTGCTGTGCCCGACTCAAAGGCATATGTTTTCCTCACGTTCTCGATGTGGTTCTTGGTGGTTTCGTGGTTGTTCGCTCCATTCCTCTTCAATCCCTCGGGTTTTGAGTGGCAGAAGATTGTCGAAGACTTTGAGGATTGGACGAAGTGGATCAGCAGTCGTGGTGGGATTGGTGTTCCAGCGAACAAGAGCTGGGAATCGTGGTGGGATGAGGAGCAGGAGCATTTACAGCACACTGGCTTCTTGGGGAGGCTTTGCGAGATTCTCATGTCCCTACGCTTCTTCGTGTACCAGTACGGGATTGTGTATCAGCTGCGCGTCGCCCAACACGATAAAAGCATCATAGTAAGTATTCAATGATCGAAACCTTTTAATCATCATCGTCATCATCACTGATGTAATCAAAATATCGATTTTCATCAGGTGTATGGTTTGTCTTGGATTGTGATTGTTGCTGCGATGCTTACACTGAAGGTATGTATGTTCTGGCCTTGAGCTGAAACCAATAGAAGAACTTTGTAAACAATGAAGGATTCATGCTAACATTATTAGTGTTGGTGTATGGTGGCAGATAGTGTCGATGGGAAGGAAAAAGTTCAGCGCAGATTTCCAGCTGATGTTCAGACTACTGAAGCTGTTCATGTTCATAGGGTTTGTGATTGCACTCATCGTATTCATCAAGTTCCTCGACCTCACCGTCGGAGACATATTCGCCAGCTTGCTAGGCTTCTTACCAACCGGATGGGCTCTTCTCCTGGTAATTTCCCTTATTCAATCCCAAAATTTTTATCTTCGAGAAACATTAATATATATATAAAATTTTCCGTATAGATCGCTCAAGCTTGTCGGCCCATAGTGAAGGGCATCGGTATGTGGAGTTCGGTGAAAGCTCTAGGGAGAGGGTACGAGTACTTGATGGGATTAGTAATCTTCGGACCAGTGGCAGTGCTGGCATGGTTCCCATTCGTATCCGAGTTCCAGACGAGGCTTCTCTTCAACCAGGCCTTTAGCAGAGGTTTACAGATTCAACGTATTCTCGCCGGTGGCAAGAAGAACAAGTAAAACTAACACCATGAATGATGATTAAACGACACACCACATGGTGGTTCGATTGCGATCTCCCTTACCATCCCATCTCATTATGTGTCTGGATTTTATATGTTCCACCATGGAAAATGATACTACAATAAAGAGAAAACACAGCTAAGCTGCGCGTACTATTTTTTACGTGCCAGTTATTACTAGAAAGAAGCAAAAAGCACAAACAACACAACACCAATCACTTTGTTGTTGTTGTTGTTCAGTTCGACGTCGAAACCCTAAGAAACGACCTTCTCCACCAAACATGGAAGGCCTTGCTAAGATCTGGGCAACTGTTGTTGTTAGAGAAGCAGCACCTGAACCAATCCATAAACAGTTGGTACTGCTCATCCAACGGAAGGGTGAGCAGCAACTGACCCATGGCCTCTTCCAGCGCCTTCATATCCATACCTTTCTTGCACCTCCGCAGCCACCCAAAATCAGACATCATCGGCCCGAACCACAGCCTAACGAGCTTCAGCCTCGTCTCCAACCTGCACTGCACTTTTCCCGTCCCCATAGCGACGAAGACCGCCGCCGAGGTCCGACTCACTTCGTACCTCACCATCGGAGACGACTTGCCGTGCATTTCGACCATGGAATCCTGGTCGGCCCAGAGGTGTACGAATCCTTCGCCCATTTGATGCTCCAATAAGACGTCGAGCACCCAATTCATGCTGTCCACCTCCTTCGATATGCTTTCTAACAAGGCTGGTGGTTTTTCCTTTCTATTTGGACAAAAAGACGGGCCTTGATCAGCAGCGCCAGAGGCCTCTGCGAATAGGGCAGTGAGGGAATTCAGGCAAGACTTGCAGATGGTGAGCAGGTCGTCCTTGTTCAATTCCTTTTCGTAGGTGCAGAGGAGGCCTTTGACTAGGGTTTTCAGTTCGTTTCTGGCGATGGAATCCCTGCAGTTGGTGATGGAGCGAACGAGGTGTTTGGTCAGCGTACGCTGCTGCGAGTCGACGGGATTGTAGCAGCAGTATAGCCTGTCCGAGATGTCTGAAGTCAGTGCGCTGTCCACGTCGAGCTTGGGCAGTAATTCTTTTAGCTTTTCCTCCTCTTCTTCCGTCCATGGCACCGCTGCGATGTATTTCAAGCAAGAGGAGATGCCTCCGTCGAACTTCAGACCATTCGATACCTTCAGAATGGAATATCAAACAGTTGAACGAACACACAAACAGAACTACGCAAAGCATGTAAGAAAGACACAACAGAACTCACAAAATTGAGCTGCCGAAACCAAAATGCAAGAGAGAGAAAAAAAGGCACCTCGAGTATATCGATGGCACGAAAAACCCCAATCTTGGCAAGTCTCCTCTCACGATCATCCTCCTCGAAACATCATCTCCACCGTCTCTCGGAAAACGCCCAAATTATCCACCTCAGGCACTTCAATCCTGCATAAGCACCCACCCTTATTCCCATCGATCAATTCAGCGAAAACCACACTGTTCGACCTCAAAATCTCCGAACCAGCCTCAAGAACCACGTCTGCCCATTCTTCCCCTTTAGATTCAATCTCACATTTCGCTCTTCCTCCCCACTACCCGTACTTGGATCTGGTAGCGGAGATTCTGGGATTGACGTTTGCTTGGGAGTTGCGTTCCGCGGTACGTGCTGCTGCTGCTGGTGTTGGGATATGGGCGAGACCCGACCCGGGGAGAGGATTCTTCGGGCCAAAGGCGGGGCCTTTTGGGTAGGGCTCGAGGATATAATAACCTCGGTGGTCTTTCTCGAGCTGGGTACTGCGTCGATCTTCTTAGCGTGGTTCTCGGGGCTGAGCGGCGGAGTCGTGAAGGAACAACACCAGTGGCCGCGGCGGCGGGTTCTCTGCATTGTTGACTGTAATGTAACCGCTACGAACAAAAAGCGATATTTTCTTGATGTGGGGTGTGATTTGCAAGATAATTAACCTGAATGTGATTGAAACGGACGAGAATATGATGATGAGGTGAGGAGGAATAATAATTGATTGAGATAGTTTATCACTTAATAATTGTATTGGATGTGTGATGTGGGGAGGAAAACAACAACAATGCACCAGTTAGTTGAGCTGGCATGAGAATCATCCACCTTTTTGTTTTAGTACTACGATTTACACTTGTTTTGTTTTCAAGACCAAAAGAGTTTTAGGGTCACAACATATGATAATATCTATATTCAGAAAGTTGGGGGAATATCCAATCCAACCTATCTCTGAGAAAGAAATCCAGCATGTGCATCCTGGAACACTTGCCAAATTATTAACTTTCCTACATTACCTCCTATGAAATCCAGCCTTGGAACTGTATCGATCTAATCTATTCCTTGGCGTATATGTTCATATGCTTTGATTTATATAACATATTAAAGAAGACATAAGGCGAGGCCGACGGAGAACAAGCAAAGCAGTTATTACATTCACACAAAACAACCCAAGGAAAGGTCTTACAATACAAATGCTTAGCATTACTTTCAACGCAAAAGGCCACTTAGTTGGCGACTGAACCAAGACTTTCCCCAGTCCAAACCAAACCCCTGTTGGCACCGTCCGAGAGTAAAGAAAAGGTGAATGTAGAGCTGTACTGTTACGTATCTTACACAATCATTCCATACCAAAGAATCACAGCGTAACGACACAAATAGACAACACTTCTTCAGTAATAAAAAATCGTAATGGTCCGAAGAATAGTCTTCTTTAATAAAATGTACAGGCAGAGTTCTCCGCGACGTACATCCCTGTAGCAAACTCAGTTATAGCAATCGCCTTCCAAATATGGTTCCATCTCAATGCCATTTTGCCAAACGCTTTGTGCATTTTACCTTCATCAATGAGAAGTGATTGTATCCCCCCAGTGAAGCTGCTGAACCGCTCTCTTCTGACAGAAAAGAAAAAAAAAGAAAAAAAGACGCCAAATCCAAAATGAAGGCTCCTGAAAAGCCATTCCTTCTGCTAGACCGAAACTGCTACAATATTAACAAACGAAACGGATTATCACAAGGAGTTTGTGAGATGCAACCGAATCCTTTGATTCTGTGATATCAGATGGGGCTGGCTATTGGAAAGTTATTCAATCATCTGAAAATCATGCATTGTGAGATTGCAATTTCAAAATCTCGTCCATCTCTAGTCACAATATCCCATTTAAGACCCTTTGGTAATAGTCGTATTGCCGTGTTCGCCATGCATCCAGACTACTGCTTATTAGGGAGAGCACCAAAGACACGCATTGCTGATATAGAGCAACACAGGTTGTGTAAGAAGACGAACGCACGATATATTCATTTACAAATGCATATTAGTATAAAGCAAATCAGACCTCTTCTGTCAAACTAAGATGAAATCTTTTTCTCAAGTTCTGTATCGTCCGCTGACCACCCTTAAAACAAGGGAAATCCGAATCCTGCAACAGGATCAAATGTTACAACAAATGGAACGGTCCACTTCCATGATACTCCACAAGATAAAGAGATCGAGATTGACAACTACAAGCATATATACGAGTGTGTGTGCGTGTGTCTGTAAAGATATAGAATCTGTTCGTTATTACCTGCAACATTTCAACAAGCAGTATTATCCGCTCAGCATGTTTCCGACAAGTGAGGAAGCCTTGGATGCACAACACCTGAATACAATAGGCGAAACTCGAATGGTGAAAGAAGAATTGAAAGGATAACAAATAATTTTCATAATCTTTTGTATCTACCTTAAAGTAATCGAAAAATTCACTCGGAACTCCTTCAGCATCAGAATCCATCACCTGGTCGAAAGCAGTAGTAACGATCGGTCAAATTCCGGACACTAAAAAATAAACTTACGAAGACAACCCAACGTATGAAAGTGGGACGTGAAAGGTATTGATGTCTTCTGCAATATTAAAAATTATCTCACCTCGAGAAGTTCACGAGTTAATTTAAATGGAGCACTTTCGAAATTCACACCTCCAGGTGAATTGGAAAGCATGAAACCAAAATCTATGTGTATGACGTGGCCTTCTTCATCCAACAATAAGTTCCCATTATGCCTATCCTTTACCTGAGATGGAGGGGTGAGAAGGTTGGATGCAGAGTAAGTTAAGCTGAAAGTATTTAAAACATGTTGCAAAAATAAGATTCACCTGTAAAAGATAGCAAACCAGAGAATATCCAGCCATGCTTTCAACAAAGTTTCTCTGCAAAGAATATCACAACTTCAGAAATTAATAATCATCCAAGTCAAACGTAGGCCAAAACGATAATCATAGTAAATGCAAGTATTCTGTGTTCATGAATAATTCGTTTTGTATTTGAGAGCTTATCTTCAACAAAATTCAATACTCTTTCATCAAGGACTTTCTGTCAGAATATTGGAAAATTCAACAAAAAATGTTGGTTGAGAGAATCACGTTCCATTAGCACTAAAGAAAGATGGTGAGCCCGTGTAAACATCACACCAGCGGTAAAAATTCCACATAATCTTTTAATGGAAAAACATAGAAAGGTTTGAGTTTGATTGCATAAAGAATAGTCTCAAGCTCTAAAATGCAATATCAGTCTAGAGTGTTTACCTGGGCAAGCTTAAAGCTGGGAGAGTTTTCTTGATACTTAGCAACAAAGAACTCGCGCAGACTTGAAACATTGGGAAATCTACTTTTGATTGAGTGGATTGACGCCTGGTGAATAAAAAATCTCGAAATTAATAAATATTTTAAAAAGCGTCATTGCAGTATCTGTAAATTATGGCACTGTCTTATTACCGTGTCAGGGATAGTTTCAATAAGAGCTGTATATGAGGAAGCAACTAATACTTCATAAGGACGCAACCACAAGGGAAGACCAGCCTCTTGGAATATATCTAACATTTGAAAGTGAAAATGCCATTAAACAATAGCGAAAAAATGGCAAATAATCACAAGAAAGCCATGTGAGCCTCTTAATCTTTAGTCTCAATAATCATCTCATATCATTTACTCCACAGTGGACCTTGGAGCATCAAAACATCACCAGAGTAGGGGGGATACTAACCATAAAAGTGAGAAATAAGCTGTACTGCAAGATGCTCCTGCCTACAGTCATCCCCACTTTTCACAATCGCCTAGGTGAAACAGAGTGAGATGATGAGGGGGAAACATTTCTAATTTTTGCGCAATAAATGAATAAAAAAACTTACTGAGCGCAAGTCCCAACCGGGTAATTTTCCGAACGTTGAAGCTTTACGTATTCTCTCCTTCTTTACCTCCCAAAGCTCACCAGATAGTGCATCACCGATGTTGGGAATGCCACCATTTGCAACCTGTTGATAGATAGAAATTAATAGAAATCAAATTATGATACGAAGGGAAGACATTAAACACTACTTTAGTTTACTAGATCAATCAACTACCTTTGGCTGTGAATCTGAAGAATCCTGACCAGCCCCTTTCAAAGGAAGTCCTGGAGGCGCTTCTCCTTTCATTGCAGCCGCCTGAGGATAGAAACTTCACACTAATGTACAAAATATGCCAGAAATAGTAGAGGGTTGGTAGCAGCTGAGTACCTTGACTTCTTCAATAGCCACAGTGCTTGGAACACGTCGATGCTCCTTCTTTCGAGGTGGTTCTTGGTCTACTATGTCATCCATACTAATCCCAGGTTCAGCAGACAAGACAACTCTCACCCGCTCCAAATCATTCTGATCCCTTGGTTGACACACACAATTAGCCTGGCTACAATCCGAAGCAGAAAATTGAAAATTGCAATTATGATAGACAGGCTCAAATTGCTCCTCCACCAAAAGATTAACACGAACGAATTTCACTTTAGCCTCCCATAACTGATTCATTGCCTGGTCAATAGCTTCAGAGGTGGACCTCGACATCCTATCATAACCATTATGATACATATCATTTCCTGTCCGTAGAGGATAAGCCCACGGTGGAGGCTTCGGCAGTAGTGCGTCCCCATTTGCTAGTGGTATTCCTCCTTTCGATAGCTTTTGGGAATTGGATGCGTCCTTTGTGTTACTAATTCACAATATACATGTATTATTATTTATTACCGCAGTCAACAAATAAAAAATCTAAAAAAAAAAAACATTTGAAAGGCTAATTATCACATATAACTCACCTTGGGGCTTCACTCTTCAAAACTTCAATAAAGATCATGTATGGGGCCTTCTCTCTGGAATTCAAAAGGATGGCTTCATCTTCAGGTATGTGAAGCACGCGATACACACCCCTCCCCATTGGAAAACATATTCCTGTAACATAAGAATTGAATGAAGGAATAAATATCCTACAATAATAGTTGGCAGTGTATTTGCTAAAAAGATCTGGGTGAAAAATCTCTACTCATCCATGTGGCTAAACATGTGGCTAAACATGTGGCTAAATAGAGAAAGGAAAGTACATACGCAAAATCGGAGACAGCTTAGTAAGATTAGCAGTTCATGTATCCTTTATCAGGATAACAAGGATTGACTGAAAGCACTAGCAAAAGGTCTTAGTAAACCGTGGCCTCCACATAAACTATGATTGCTCCCCAAAACATATGTTTATGCTGCTGAAGTTCCACACTGTTTTGTATTACCAAGTATACTACAAGTAATGCAATAACGTGACACTTACTGAATCCTAAAATATGTGATGTTAAACCAAAACAATATGAACATATGTTGTTTTTACCTCCACTGCTCTGAACATTACTTATATGCTCATTGACTTCCGCTAGAGACTGTAAGTAGAGAACAGAAGTTCAGTATGATATAATCAGATTCACATGAGACAATTGGGGATAATGGAAGAAGATGGAAGTCTGAGAACCTCACGGAGAGCGGCTTTGCGATCCTCAATAGGGAATACATCAACAAGTCCATAAGATGTCTCACACAAACTTTGCACAAAGTCAAGCGACTCATGGTAGGTCCCTTTCCTAAATTGTGCTGCAGTATTTGGGAGAGGGGGTTTAGAATTTGACTTTTCATTTTGCTGCTTTGGTGAGCCAGGACATTTCTGCATGATGAATCATTTAGTGAAGATCTAAAGCAAGACATCCAATAAGAAAGAATTTCAAAACAAAGAAATGGCAAGAAAAATGCCAATCAGAAATAAGACACGCCGCAACATCATAAAGCAAAATCACGGGCCAACATTGATATTTAGAATAAAATTTTATACTAACATTTTAAGATGTAGTAACACAGACAGTATGCCATAATGATAGAGACAAAAACAATTATGACTTCACCAATCCGAGTTAGTATTCTTTTCATCTTTCTCTTTTGTACGCATACTACACTTGCTATTCTTTGTAATTTGATAAGGGAGCAGATCAACACACTGAAAGAACTTATTAGCAGTACGATAATAAAGGAGTAACTGACCACTTGGTTCTTTCTGGAACCATATAGTTCCGAATCTTCTATTGAACGGTCACGATCTTTGAACAGTTTCCGGAAAAAATTCTCAGTTCCAGGGCTGCTGCTTTCAAGCACATTTTTGCTATGGCTGTTATCATTTACCATTGAATTTTTGGAATCTTCTGGATGAACTCTAAACAATCTGCGGAACAACGAGAACTCCGAAGGCTCTTCTTCATCCTCGCCATTTGCATGCCCTTTCCGTTCATCATCATGTTGTTCAGTAAGATCTTTTCTGCCATCGACACTTTCCTTAAAAATCTTTTTGAAGAATCCTTCTTTATCATCATCTTCCGAACTCTTTATCGCTCTCTCTGAATCATCATTATTGTCGTCCGGATCCTTTTTGTCCTCAGATTTATCCTTAAAGAGCTTCTTGAAAAAGTTATCCTTCTCACCTTCTTCAAGAGATTTAGATAACACTTTTGCATCCGGATCGTTTTTGCCATCTCGAAACAACCGTTTGAAAAATCCATCAGTACTGGAGCTAACTTCTTCCTCATCTTTACTACTCAAAAGCCTCCGAAAAAACCCATCCTTCTCTGACTCCTCATCATCCTTATTTATAGACTGCCTTGCATCCTCATCTCTACCACTACTAAGCAATCTCTTTAAAAACCCATTCTCTTTCTCGTGGTGGTTTTCCTCATCTTTGTGCATATCCATAGACTGCCTCACATCCTCATCACGGCTAGTACTCAACAGTTTCTTAAAAAACCCACCATCTTTCTCACGGTTCTCCTCATCTTTATGCTTATCCATTGACTTCCTTAAATCCTCGCCTCGACTGTCCCTTAATAATCTCTTGAAAAATCCACCTTCCTCATTCTCTTTCTCCCTGTCTAACGATTTCCTCAAATCCTCATCATGACTATCTCTCAAGAACCTCTTCAGGAACCCACCATCTCTCTCGGAACCTTCCTCTTCTTCTTTCTCCCCAGATTTCCTAAACAGAAGTGCATCTCTCATCTTTGGTCCGGGGATAAACTTCTTAAAAATCTTATTCCCATCAGCCTCTGGTGAACCCATCGTTCTCCCGCCATCATCTTGTGGTGTTGTGCTCCGACCTGGTGAGAAAGAAAATGACTTTGAAACCGACCCGCTTGAAGGTGGTGACGAAGCCAACGACAATAGCTTCTGTTTCGACGACAACAACCTATTCAATACCGGATTCTTCCCTAGCGGACTACTATTACTGTTTCCACTGCTTGAAAACCCAAACACACCAGTACTCTGCGGCTTAATCAGAAGCGGCCACTCGCCCATCAGCGTGGCTGCAAACTGACACTTCTCTTGGATCCTACTGATCCCTTCATTGTCATCCACATCCTCCAACTCAGCCATAAGAAACCAGTGCACTTTGAGCGCAATTTTCAGCGATTTCGAACAAATATCGATCACAAACTTGTCTAGTGACGGGCTAGGCTTGTGAATGCACATGTAGCATATCTGAAAGAGGTAGCTCTCGATGCCAGAAAGAGGCAAAGTGTACATACGATTGCACAAGTAGTCTCTAACACCAGGATGATCGTGTTTGTACAGATAGCTGACGGCGATCCACTCGCAGAAAAAAGCTGAATCGAAGAATCTGATGAGCCAACCGCTCTCCCCGGAGGCAGTATCGCTGGTCGGAATCGTGCGTGTGGTGACCTCTCGAGGCGACTCTGAAGTCCACTCGCCGAACGCGCGCGTAAGTCCGAGGAGTTTCGCCATTTTGTGCTTCAAATTGACGGTGTGAGCATACCTAATAATGAAGAGCTGGATCGGTCAATTCAAAAACCCGCGATTTGTATAAGAAAAAAGGGGAATCGAATTGAAGCTCATCAACGACGCCGTAGGAAGATTTGCAGGTGCTGATGGTGGTGGTGGTGCTAACGTGCGCGGAGGGTGTTGAGGGGTTTCTTTCCTTTTCCGTTTATTTTCCTTTTTTTTTTTATCGCATATATATATTTTTGTTGAAGATTTCGGGGTGGCGTCCGTAGGATGGTGGGTGATATGGCAAAGGTAATAATGCAATTCTTTTCTCTTCTTTCTTTCTTTCTTTTTAAGATTTAATTTGTTTATTAATATATTTTAAATTCTTGGTGTGTGAAAAGAAGAATACTCTCTAGAGGAATTTTCAAATTTACGAATTGGGAAGGAGAAGCCATTAGCCATGTGATCGTGTTGTTGACAAAGTGAATGTTTGAATTTTAAATAATATTTTTTTCTTCTAGAAAATTAAAAAAATTAACAAATGGAGCATGGCCAGGCAAGTCATTTGAAACAATGCTACATTTTCTTTACTTCACGAATTTTCAATCATTAAAATTAACTATGGGGTGGATGGATTCAAATCCATCCGAACTCGAAGTCATGGATTAGTGACATTGTTTTAATAACAACACTCAAATGTACGTAATCTCAAAAGATTAAGTACGGCATTAGTACATCCACCAAATCCTAACATTATTAGATTTCCATTCCCTTTGATAAAACAAGATGACCTTGTCATGAAATAAAGATATTATTTTGACAAGAATGAAAACAATATAAATATTCTTAAAGAATAATGCCCCTCTAACACCACCATATTATTGACTTGTATTGTAACCTGAGAATAAGTCCCTCTGAGTCTCGATCCCAGGCAGGCTGTTGAGATTTGAATACGAAGACAACAGCACAGCAATTGTAGAGCAGTGTTTAAATTTATCAACCAACATAAGGAAAGCCTTTCCAAGAGATTTGGAAACTTACCTTGTCAAAGAATCGATGCACAAACTAGCACAGCAGCTGTGTAATAACTCATTAACAGTTCTTCAATCCTCATCAGGTAGAAATTATGATGTTTCGAATCATAAGCAGGAAAACTGTCATGAGATAAGAGACCATGATTACTTTACCTTGCTTATCATCATAAATAGTTTCTGTAAGAACGAACGGCGTGAAACAGTGTATTGAGCAGCATTTCCTCATAATTTCAACGTCAGATTTAATAATTTACCTTCAAACAGTAAACCCTCACACTTACCCTCAACGCACAACCCGTTACATAAGAGGAAATGTTGCTGCTTGTGATACATCTTGTTTATTTTTATCCGTGAAATCTACTGTATATCCTAGTCATCATGACCCGATTGAATTAGATGTTAGACCAAAAAGCATGGGACGTGTTGAAAGACCAATAGAGTAAGAAGAAATATATTATGGATTGCTAAAAACATACTTGTATTTAGCATCACTCAAAGCATGTACCATCTATTTCTCGCCTTTCGAGAATATAACTTTCAAGAGCATTGGCGGTAATGAATGAATAAAATATTCGCAATATATATCGTACGTTACCACTCAGATGCCGCGTCCGACAAGAATATTCGAGTCCATCCTCTCAAGATCGAGCACGTGTCGCCTTTTATATCATCCTACACGTGCCATAAACAATATAGTTTGATGAGATTGATCCCGGAAAGTTCCATAATCGAAGGTTTATAAGACAATAACAATAAACGATTATGACTATTTCAGGAACGCCCACATAATAACGCTATAAAAGACATAGCCTTTTCTTCTCGGTTTCAATCAGATTGTAAATAGGCAGTTATTTTGTTGGATAAATTGTTTGTCCATTGGCGAGAAAACATCAGGGAGGGTAACGAACTCGAGGGTTGTAATAACTTTTTTGAGATTTTCTGGTCATATCAATGCCTGCTACACTAGGATAGCGTAAAGTTGAAGTATCCTAAATTTTGTACTAATACGATTAAGATTAAGCCCAAAAAGGCGCCAATCTTGACTGTTTGTAACAAAGGGGGCACGTCGGGGCACTAGCTAAGCTAATCTACATATATGGAATTAATGTTTTTAAGATATGGAGCTCACCTGCTGTAGATTGAGCTCCGAATACGAGCAAGCAACTAAAAAACAAACCGAAAATGATTTAAAAGACTATGCCGTGGTTTTGATTTTCTCACATTGGCCTAGTCATCAAGATCAGTTAACTCAAAGCATTCATGATACCGCAGGTTAAAAGGAATATATGACAAAGACAAAGCAATGCAGATAAGTTAATACGCAACACAGTCGTCTTCAAGGGCTGACCTTCTGGTACTTCTTGACATAAGCCTGCAATGTGAGGACAACATGAAACAGAACGTTCACATAAACCAACGAGGAATGTATCACCACAATCAAGTCTAGAGTAACATCAAGAAATACACAATTGTAGTGAAATTTATACTAGCTTCGGAATGCGGTGCAGGTAAGTGAAAGGAAATCAACACTAACCTGTATAAGTTTGGAAATCTTCGCCTCTGAAGATGTAAGGTATGCTTTAATAGCTTGATCATTCTCAGGAATTCCAGAGGTTCCACAACTATTGATAATCTTACTCATAGATTTTTTAATAATCATTTTATGTATGAGTCTGTTTATCTTACCATTGACAAAGTACGGCTTAAGTTTCTCCTTAAAGTTCTCCAACAGTGCAAATTTAAAAGACCTCAATGATTTTTCACTACTCACGGGCATAGTGTGGTCTCCTCGATCCACAGAATTGGATCTTATTAGGTTGTCTTTCTTCACGACAACTTCCTGACTTTGCCCATCTCTCGCTCCATAGATAGGATTTGAATCGAAGCTTGCCCCACTGAATTAGTACAAATTTAGATCAGCGTATAACCAATGCCATGAGTAAACATACGAGCTATTCTAACAATCAAACAACTCGAAGATGCCTAATCTAATTTGGGTCGATAAGATTCTTTCCACCTGCATGGATTCATTGGTTTAACTTGACTCATGATGGACATGGGCCTTTGTTCTTGCCTCCATCCATCTAGGCCAGGGGACATTGCAAAGCAAGGCAAGTCGTTCATGTCGATTCTTTCCATTCTTGCAACTGTAAGAGAAAAATTCTGTCCCTGTCTCAAGGATAACTAGTAAAATTAATTTAAAAAGTGCAAAAAATGAGGGATCTTAAATCAAATCACACCAAAGAAGCAATTGGTAATGAAAATACAGTTAGGCTCTACCTGAAACCTAAGTGGTCCGCGGGAACTAAAATATACAAAATTAAGTATGATATACTCCCTAAGGCTTTCATTTGAATTGGTCATTTAGCATGGTATCAGAGCTTGGGCCATGAGGTCATGGTAACAAAGCCTCACGACCACCCATTAAAAGAAAATTCCACATCTAACTAAGGTAAGAACGAAATCAGCCTAGACGTAAGAGAGCGTGTTGGAGATAAAACCTATAAAATTAAAATACACGCTTCTAAATCCTAAGCTTTTAGGTTGAAGTGGTAATTTAACGTGGTCAAAGAATAAAAGTTAAATCATAGACTCATCATGGTTCAAGAATACAAAGCTATTATCTGAAGAAAAATCAGAATAAAACCAACAATGAAATTCATAATCAAGAACTCGACTGGAGTTTCTAATGGTTCACTTATTCGCAGTGTTTCTTCATCTAGATTACGATTTTTCACAAGAATCCCCACAGCCGCAACCCCTCAACTGTTACCATCGCACACCTAAATCGTCGAAAGGATCTCGTCATCATATGCAAAAGACCTTCACGCGTCCAAAAGACTCGGTATTGAGACCAAGGAAAACAAACCTAAATTTGTTACACCGGTGCACTATAAGCTCATCAATTACAGTGCAACCAATAAAGAGCTTAACATTTCTAGATTGCTAAACAACCAAGTCCTCCCGCCCCCTTTTATCTTTTTGAAAGCATTTGATTCAACGAAGAAAGAAAGACACAGAGTGTACAAAAGTCAAAATAACTCCAAACATAAAATCGCGAGGAACATAATAGGGAAGCAGCCATGCATTGCCAACACCGTTTCAGTTCAATCTGAGTCGATTTGAAGTAAACAAGCAAGGTATAAACAATATATATATATATGTGTGTGCACCAAAAGCTCAAAGATAACCAAGAGAAACTGATTATTAGAACACGCCTGAGCCCCGAATCACAAAGATTACCTGATAGAAGAGCTGTTAAGAGCAAATTCTCCAATTTTTTTCCTTGTTTCTCGTTGGAAATGGTGGTGTAGCTCTGCTCTCTGCGGTCGCTCCTTTGTTAGGTGAATGGGGTTGGGTTGGAAATGAAACCAGCTCGGCCTTCTTTGTCACCTTCTTCTTCCAAGAGGTTAATTGGGCTGGTGGAGGAAACAAATAACAAAAATATTTAGAAAAATAGAAATCGATATCTGCGGAAAATCGATTTTTTTTTTAGAAAATAATGTGCATTGTGCATGTGCAATAAGTAAATAATTCCCATTGCTTTGCAATTGCTTGTATATTTAGGAAATATAAAAATCTATAGCAAGCCAACTTTAAATATCGTATTATTAAGAAATTAAAAAAATGTAACATATACATGATTATTTCCTTTGTCCATTGCATGTTTGATCAGTGTCAATTCCCTCATTACACGATCATTTCCCTTACAAATTTGTGAAAAATGAGAATTGCCATTTACGCTACTTTACTCTCTCTCTTTATCTTTTGTCAAATCCCTTAATATCATATTACACACAAAATCGACGGATAAAAAAGTGTTGTAATATAACTTTGATTAAAAAAAACCCCCAAAGATTCCCAATAACTAAACCAAGATTGACGCCAACTTTATAACATAGATCTTGATCTTCATACACACACATTTGATCAACTGAAGCACACAATAAGTCAGCAGCCAGGCAAATGGCCTCGCAGACACTCGTAATAACAATTATCTTCGCCAGCTGCTTCCTCTCACTATCCTCCTCGAATTCGATCCACGAGGCATGCAAAGCCTCGCGGGACCCACCGAAATGCGAGTCTTGGCTGTCCAAATCCACCAACCTCCGTCGAAACGCCACCGTTTACGACGCCATCCATTCGTCGCTGAGCCTCACCTCCCACAACACCCGCAAGGGTCGGGAAATGGTCCGAGCCCTACTCCAATCCTCCCGCCGAGGCAAAGCAGCCAACCTAACCAAGGCTGCCAAGTCGTGTCTCAAGGGGCTCAAGCTCGCCTGCCACAGGCTCAACCTCGCCCGACGACGACGACGAAAACGAGCCCCGTCGACCATCAAGGACTCGCGGGCGTGGACGAGCGCATCGCTTACATATCAGCAAGGGTGCTGGTCGGGGCTCAAGAAGGCCAACGACGGCTCGACGACGTTGGTCCTAGATGCCATGGCCTTCTTGAACGACACGTTGATCCTCGGGACGAGGACCGCCTTGGCCATGATGGCCAACTACGACTTCTTCGGGGACGAGACCGGGTCGTGGGGCCCGTTCGTACCGAGAGGGAGGGGTTCTGGGCACCGCCCGCGGGTCGGGTTCCTCCTCCCGGGCTTTCGGCGGGCCAAGGCGGGGTGCCGCGCGGGCTGAGGCCGGACGTCACGGTGTGTAAGGACGGAGGGTGCGATTACGAGACGATCCAGGACGCGGTCGACGGGGCACCGGTCGGAAACGGGCCGGGGGAGCGGTACGTCATATTTGTCAGGGCGGGGATTTACGAAGAGATCGTTCGGATTCCTCTGAAGAAGACGAACTTGGTTTTGTTGGGGGACGGGATGGAAAAGACGGTCATGTCGAGGAACGCGGGCCAGCCCGGCATGTCCACGTACAATTCCGCCACGTTTGGTGAGTTTTGAAGAAGAAATGTTGCAGTAGGCCGGTTATGTTTTCGTCCTTTACGTTTCGTCCTTTTGCAGGTGTCTCGGGAGATGGATTCATGGCGAGCAACCTGACAATCCAAAACACGGCGGGTCCTGATATCTGTTTCTCTTGGTAGCATTATATCTTTAAGATTGGGTATAATTACTTGTTGGGATGGTATCATACTTGACTTAATAATTTGGAAGTTTTTAAATCATTGAAGGAGGGTTAGTTTCGTCAATTCAAGCGTTTGAGGTATTAAACAGGAAATTATTCACAGACTGGTACTGATCAGGAAGAAAAAACTAAAGGGGTATTTAAGAGGAATTTTAAACTTCAAGGGTACTGATAAGGAATTTACCCTAACATAATTACAAAACCATCATATTATAAATACCTTCGTTACCGCGTTTTCTTACAGCATTTTCTTCCTGAAACCATCACGAATCTTCAATGGCGGGAGGAAATAAAAAAGCGGGTGAAATAGAAGCTTTGGAAGAGGTCGGAGATGCTCATCCGAACCGTGCTGTGCCTCCAGTGGTCGGAGATGCTCATCCGAACCGTGCTGTGCCTCCAGTGGTCGGAGATGCTCATCCGAACCATGCTGTGACTCCGTACGTTGATCCACTGAAGCAGCTGCTTGTATTTCTGTCGAAGGCAGCTGATCTGGTTATAAACCTTATCCAGCTGTTTGGATTAGCTGAAGATATAGGAGGCAACCTAGGAAGCTTAGCTCAAGCAGCACGCAATGTATCTCAAGCTGCACGCGGCGTATCTCAACGCATACGCGACTCCTGGAATAGAGCGCGCTAAACAGGTTTTCAAAGTTTTTGCTCTGATGTTAGTCTGAGATTAGAAATTGTTCTGTGAATAAGACGCATTTGCTTTTATGTTAGCAGATGATATGATATCTGCGATTAGAAGTTGTTCTGTGAATAAGACGCATTTCGCTGATGTAATCAGTTGTAAGAAAAAGAATATGTTTCGATTCGAGCTTCTATTATATCAGTGAGAACGATCTGATTTTTTATGTTAGCTTCGTGATGAAAGACAACAAGTTTTGATGCTCGTTACCAATTCGATAAAGCAGTATCCATATTAATCATTGTTAATCTTTAATTTCTTCCTTTCGTGATAGGATTAACCTAATTAAGAAGAGCATTTGGTATAAATCTAGGGTGTTTTGAAAATCATCTTTGAGATTAGAAGTTGTTCTGTGAATAAGACGCATTTCGCTGATGTAATCAGTTGTAAGAAAAGGAATATGTTTCGATTCGAGCTTCTATTATATTAGTGAGAACGATCGATTTTTTTTGTTAGCTTCGTGATGAAAGACAACAAGTTTTGATGCTCGTTACCAATTCGATAAAGCAGTATCCACATTAATCATTGTTAATCTTTAATTTCTTCCTTTCGTGATAGGATTAACCTAATTAAGAAGAGCATTTGGTACAAATCTAGGGTGTTTTGAAAATCATCTTTAGTAGATTATGTATTTGTGACTAATATAATTCTAGTCAATGAAAGCAAAATCATCTAGGCTGCGTCAACTCTAAATACGCTCT
Source organism: Craterostigma plantagineum (assembly GCA_027422505.1). NCBI lineage: Eukaryota > Viridiplantae > Streptophyta > Magnoliopsida > Lamiales > Linderniaceae > Craterostigma > Craterostigma plantagineum. Next base: position 23,035 of record JAPQWV010000976.1, read on the forward strand.
CGATGATAATCAATAGTTACAAGCACGGTTCAGTGTCTCATCCTGAAGTAACCATGGAAGACATTTTCTATATAGAGAAAATACATCTGGATCTAATTCAGCTGCAAAAGAACTGGCAAACAATTTTTATATGGCAAGATGGACCACTAGTTGAAGCAATGAAAAGAGGTGACATGTTTCTTGTCGATGAGATTTCGTTAGCTGATGACAGTGTTCTTGAAAGATTAAACAGTGTTTTGGAACCAGAAAGGAAACTGGTAAGTTGATTTGCATTACTTCATATATTATTTTGTTTTCCGCACGTCTTTATGTATTATAGTAGTTTCCTTTTCTAACATGTGAATGATTGAACCAAGCATGAATGTGTTTTCTGTTTTGCATTGGATAGCTGTGAATTGATTAGTCGAATAGTGACCTATTTGTTAATTTTTCTGGATCAAACATTTTGGTGTTATGTGTTTTTATATTGCAGTCGTTGGCTGAGAAAGGAGGCTCTCATCTTGAGAACGTAATTGCTCATCCTAATTTTTTCCTTCTTGCTACAATGAATCCCGGAGGCGATCATGGTAAAAAGGAACTTTCACCCGCTCTTCGTAATCGGTTTACGGAGATATGGGTTCCCTCTGTCTGTGACATGGAAGAGTTTAGAAGTATTGCACTTGAGAGGTTTGCGGTTTGCTTTTCGTAACAATTCTATTATGCTCTGGGAAACTCGATGGTATCTTATGGTGTTTGTTTTTGCTCACTTAAAACAGAATTTCGAAGCAAGAACTAGCGGGCATTGTGGATGTTATGCTAGAATTTTGGGAGGTATGCCACTTTTTAATCTATCCCAATCATTGTCTATTTTATTTGCTGCCCTCTCTCGATACTACTTCATTGGAGAACTGGATTTGAAAGTGCATATTGCGATTTAGTTTACATATTTTCTTTTAACGTTTTGATAATAAAGTGCAACTTTATTCTTAAAGATAGATAAGCTTTTCATTTGTAAGCTGTTTCTATCTTTTTCCCAAGTATGTTTTTATTTCATCTCTCTTGGCATTCACTTAATGGCTGGCTTTCATTTTTTTTTTCCAGTGGTTCAACCATTTGCAGACTGGACGGATACTTACTATCAGAGATCTGTTGTCTTGGGTGTCATTTATCAATGACGCGGGGAGTAATATATCTTCTGAATCTTTGCTTGTCCATGGAGCATTCCTTGTTTTGCTTGACGGAATCAGTTTGGGTAATACTGCTAGACTGTAGAGTTCTTTTTACGAGGACCTGTTAGTTTTCGATATATAGTGTTCGTATAACTTATTGTTGTATTCTTCAGGTACAAATATAAAAAAAGATGAAGCTGCAGAGTTGAGAGGGAAATGCCTCTCTTTTCTTCTGGAGAAACTTGAGGTAGTTTTCTGGCGTATTTGATTTGAATGGAAGAGTGCATTTGTCATTTTAAAGTTTCTGCCACCTACTTTTAGAGTTTCCGGACCCATGTCTATCAATAGCCTGTCCCTTCAATAGAATGCGACATGTTATTAGTTATTTTATTGCTGATGGTGAAACTATTTTAACCCTATGACAACGGTTTTGATTGACAACGGTTTTGATTTGATTGTTTATTGCAGGAACATAGGAATCGATCGGGGTTATCAAGTTTCGATTTGTCAAGTTTAGATGGGCTGGACTCTTATGGTTGGAGCAATTCCATAAGCTCGTCAGTTTTGCCTTCTGAGAGTAGTAATATCTTCGGGTTCCATCCTTTTTATATTGAGAAAGGTATTCCATAAGCTCGTCAGTTTTGCCTTCTGAGAGTAGTCTATGTGCTTTGTTACCATCTTCAGTGCACTTTTTCTCGGGTCACTCATATCAATGTATTGAGTTACTGTTTTTCAGGTAATGATAATGTCAAGCCCGAGGAATTTGGGTTTTTAGCGCCTACCACTCGTAGAAATGCATTGAGGGTCCTACGTGCCATGCAGCTCAGTAAGCCTGGTATTGTCCTATTATTTTGCTGGTGTTGTCGAATTTAAAATCATACACATGCAGCTTAACAGTGTTGCTTTTGCTATTTCTTTTAACAATCGGCAGTTGTTACATGACTCATTTTAAGGGATACCCAAGTTAGTCTAAGATGTAATCACTAAAAAAAAAACATGCTTTGAGACAATGCTAAAGTTTGAGGGGTTTTATCTAAAACACAGTTGATGTTGCGCACTATTATAAGTTTGAAACATTTCCATGCTAGCTGGCTAATGTATTTTGCTATTTGCTTATTAGTGTTGCTGGAAGGTAGTCCTGGTGTTGGAAAAACAAGTCTAGTGAATGCTATTGGTGGATTCTCTGGGCACAATGTGGTGCGCATTAACTTGTCTGAGCAGGTTAGTTCACTATCTATTGCAGGTTGTTCTCTTGGGAACAAATTTTCCATCTTTCTTGTTAAATATCTTCCATCTCCAAGTGTTTGTTTGTTGTTCAGAACCGTATGTTGTTAAATTAATTTACATTGATATCTTGCTGTAGACGGACATGATGGATTTGTTGGGGTCAGATCTGCCAGTCGAAAGTGATGAAGGGATACAATTTGCATGGTCTGATGGCGTCCTGCTTCAGGTTTGGCAAATTGTTCGTTATTTCATTTTATTTTAACATTTTTTGTATTTATGAAAATGTGCTTTGATGCTGTGTCCCAGGCTCTTAAGAAGGGATCATGGGTTTTGCTGGATGAATTAAATCTTGCACCACAATCCGTCTTGGAGGAAAACATAGTAGTTGTCTACATGAGCCATTGGCGAGTTCTTTGAATCTAATAGGTGATTTATATATAATATATGATTAGGGTTTAAATGCTATTTTGGACCATCGCGCTGAAGTTTTTATTCCAGAACTGGGCCGTTATTTCAAGTGTCCAGCATCTTTCAGGATTTTTGCTTGTCAAATCCTACTTATCAAGGAGGAGGTCGTAAAGGCCTGCCTAATTCCTTCCTCACCAGGTTTACAAAGGTGTGCTCTTTGAATGCGAGCCTAAAAAAACTTGGTATATGCTACATGTGAATGTCCTCCACCATATGATAGTAAGTTTCTGCTACTTTCAGGTCTATGTTGACGAGCTAGTGGATGAAGATTATCTATCCATATGTAGCTCACTCTATTTTTCATGTTGGAAAAGCTGATTCTGTTTAACAAAAGATTACATGAGGAGACTATGTTGTATCAGAAATTTGGTCAAGATGGCTCGCCGTGGGAGTTTAATCTTCGTGATTTGAAACGTTCATGTGAAATTATTAAAGGTAATTCCAACCACCTTTTAAATGATGCTATTCACTTCATGGTAACAACCTCGACCATCTTCTCTAATTTCATTTTTTTACCATCTTTCGTACAACAGATGCACCTGACAAGTCAAAAGCTGACTGTTTTCTTGGCACCATTTATCTGCAAAGAATGCGCACACCAGCTGATCGAATTGAAGTTGTAAAATTATATGAAGAAGTTTTCAAGGCGAAGACATCTATAAATCCATATCCTAAAGTTAGGCTCAATCCCAACTCATTGATTGTTGGAGATGTATCTATTGAGAGACTTCTGCATCAGTATTCAAAAGCTCCTGGGAACAATCTTAAAATTCTTCCTGGCATGCGTCACTGCTTAGAAGCTGTGATACAATGTGTGGAGCAGAAGTTGTTATGCATCTTAGTCGGTCCTTCATCTTCTGGTAAAACCTCGATGATAAGATTAGTGGCTCAGCTTACTGGTAATGTGCTAAATGAATTAAATCTTTCATCTACCACTGATATATCTGAGCTATTTGGATCTTTCGAGCAATACAGTGCTTCTCGTCACTATGAACTTGTTATTGCTCAAGTTCGAAGGTATATAAATGAGTACTGCAATATGAAATTAGAATCATCTGTAGAGGCTTTCATCCAGAGTGAGGATCTTATGGCGCAATGGCTTGACTTTGCATCCAAGATAAATAAACACCAATACATGTGTGACAGACAAGATCATTCAGGCACTGTTCTAATTGTGCATCTTATTGATCAGTTAGTTGAAATTGTTGAACATCTGAGGCAAGTGACTAGTGTAACTTCGTCTGTACCTTGGTCTACTAGTGATCTGGACATCACATTGTCCATGATAAAAAAGTTGAATAATATACAGCAGAAAGGCCAGCACTCTGTCCAATTTGAATGGGTTACTGGATTATTGGTCAAGGCAATTGAAAATGGAGAATGGATCGTTCTAGAGAATGCCAACCTTTGCAGTCCGACGGTTTGTGAAGCTTTGATGTTATGATATATTTTCTTTATTTCAGGTTATTTTACTAGACTTGGTTGGCAAACCTTTCTTTTTACATGTGTTATGCAGGTTCTTGATAGGATTAACTCTTTGGTGGAGCAATCTGGGTCTATTACCATTAGTGAATGTGGAATAGTGGAAGGACAACCTGTGGTTCTAAAATCCCATCCAAATTTTCGGATGTTTCTCACCGTTAACCCTAGTCATGGTGAAGTTTCACGGGCTATGAGAAACAGAGGAGTGGAGGTATACATGATGCAACCTCATTGGTCTTTAGGAAGCGACCTCAATGAAATTGAACTCCAAGAAACGAAGAGATTTCTTGCCCTCAGTGGAATTCCAGGCAGTAAGTTGGTTGAGATGATGGCCGGAGCCCATGTTTTGGCCAAGCATGAAGGACTCCGTCATGATGTAAACATAAGTTATCTTGAGCTTTCACGATGGGTGCAGTTGTTCCATGAGCTTATTTCAAATGGTAATCCACCTGCTCAGAGCATTCAAATTAGTTGGGAACACATATACCTTTCATCATTCGGTGAAATTAAAGGGAAAGATATCATTTTTCGAGAACTAGCAGCTGCTGATTTATTTAGATTCTCTTCTCTTGATGATTCATTGGTATGTCTTCCTGGAGGGTGGCCTGCCCCCTTAAAACTAAGGGATTACATTACTTACTCAAATGAGACGTCTGTGAGGCAAAATCTTATATATTTGGAATCAATGGGATCCCATATCGCATCTCACTTGTTTAGAAGTACTGTAAGCCGAGGTCCAAAGGGAAACACTTCCCATGGAGAAGGTTTGAGGATGAGGCATCTAATGGATGCTGCATCCTTACTTGGACGTACGTTTCCTAACGCTCTAAAAGGTGTTCAGTCAAATGATGTTGCGCAAAGTGAACTGGATACGGTTTTAGCCCAGAAGGAACTGCTGTTTGCTTCCAATTGGGCGATTGAGCAGGCCACTGAAAGCGATTATTTGCTTTATGTTGATTGGTTGGACTGGTTTGGAGCTCGGTCAAAGGAACTTTTTTCATTTTTTAACAGCTTCTCTGATTTGTTAAAAAAAGAGCTGAAACATTCCATCTGGAAGAGAATAATTCAGTTGCGCAATGAGCTCATATCCCTAAATCCAACTCACAGATGCTACAAAACTATGCCATTGCTCTCAGTAAAGTTCATTGATACATGTCCATTGGGTAATGCAAACTCCTGTTCACTTATCCTGGTAAACTCCATTAAATGTGTTCGTTTATTGAGGCCCAACCTTCAGCAGTGGAGCCTAGGGAGTGAGTGCAGACAAACTCGCAAAACTCGACCTTTTGAGCCCATATCGACTTCCTTGAGAATGGTAGAGGAGAAAGTGCTTGATAAGCTGCCTGATTCGCCTTCTTTTGATGTGAATTTCAAGTCATATGCTGATCTTCTTGACCATCATGTAATCTTTTGGAATAGCATTTTGGCGTCAGAAACTGAGCGCATGCTAATCTCTTGGCGTTCCTTAATGAAAGACGTCGAGAAGTTATGTGCACTTTGCCCTGCTGAAGCAGAATTGTTTAAGGCAAGTTCCTACACGAAATGTAACTAAATTTTTTTTTTCTTTACACCTCTCTCTCTCTCTCTCTCCTAGTATATTTGGTTTTCTCTACCTTACTTGCCAACTTCTTCGTAGAATGAGATGAAAAAACTGGATGGTGTATCATCCTTGTGTTTGAGCTCAAGCAAGCCTCTTCTATGGGCATGGGGTGGGCATCCAGTTTTGCCTCCGTCTGCTGACTTACACCAGAAACAGTTACAACTTAGAAATCTTTGTGAAAGCGTGCGGCCAAAGAAGTTGTTTTCCAGAATAGGTATATGTGGTAGGACACATAATAGTTTGGAAGAGTTTCTGATTTTAGTTATATATGGTGGTGGATGTGGTCAAGAATTTTTAGTGATATAACTTCAGCATCCTGTGTTGGCCATTATTGATATTAGATGATAGATTTGATGGCGTTATAAGGAAGGATTCATCGAGGCTTTTATGTTGTTATTTTGTCCAACTCATTTTCTCTCCGAAATTTCGTGCAGGTTGAGATGAATTGGCCGAAGAGGCACAGGTTGTCGCTCTATTTTCTAATACGGAGTTCCGTATCCGTGCCACACAAGGTGGTATCATATCTTTACTGACAAACTTTGAGACTTACTTTAGTTCTACGAGGGTGGATGTGATATATATGAAATATTTCGTTCTTCTGAATCTGATTGGTATTTTGTGCATAATGAAGGTGTTTGTATGTCAGAGTATTTGATTGCCAAAGCAGATTGTCAATATTTGGACATTCTTGAACAATTGGAAGAAATGTATCAGGTCAGATTCTGCAGTAATTATTTTGTTGACCTTGATGACCTGAAAACTAGATTGTGATCCCCAATTTTCATTATTTCAGACACTTTCACGGACGCTTAGTTTCGGAAAACAGAAACTAGCTGGGAAACTGGGAATTACCGAGTCTTTGCCTTTGTCAGCGCTTGAATGTGCTTGTTGCACCTTTAACTCTGCCATACTAGTCTGGCATTGATTGTTGGCTTAAGGCACAACCTATAGTTGATGAGATAAGTCTATGCTTTGATTTGGATCTACTTCAGCATTTAACAAGGATAGCAGTTGCGGATTTTGAAGATCAACATTATGTGTGGAATTTCTTGTTCATTATTGTATGAGATCTAATTTCTTTCTTGCATTGGCTCTGACGGAATATTTTGTAGCTTTGAAGATGCTCTACAGAGTAGTCTATCCAATTGTTAATTGTTCGATTCAATTTTGTCCTCCACTTGTTACAGGCTCTACTTAAGTTATGTGGTTCTTTGAAATTGTCCCTGGACTTCTCTTTGGAGCACTCATCGAGGTCTCCGACTGACTTTACACCTCACCAGAAAATTTTATGGACCTTAGATGCCTGGGAATCTGTTCCAGGAGGTAATAACGTTATATAGATCGGAAACTTCAAAATGACATGGTATTATTGTGGTTGATGCTTTGTCTTCTGCTGCAGTTAATGAAAGGATTTCAAATTTTGTTATGGAGATGTGGCTAAGATGGCATGAGAATGCATGGGAAGATAGCCCTGCAATTTCGAAGGTATTTGACACCTTACGAAATGTTAAATAAATTAGACATCTTGTAGTGCATATCAAATGTTGAAATATTTCTTCCTTCATGCAGACCCTCCCTGAGCATGACAGCTATAAAAAGGTATTCCCTTGCAAGCTCTTCTGGCCGCTAAAATCAACATTGGTTAACCAGTGTCTGTAAGATTTTATTCTTTCATTCTGTTTGCTTGTAAGGTGGAGTTTTGTGTTTCTTTTTGTTTCTGGTTCCATAGCAGTATCGATTTATCATGTTAGCTGGCGTGGACTTCTTTTACTTGTTGAGAAAATAAATGCAAATCCACGTCTTAAGTCATATGCATGTGCATTTAACTTTCTTTATTCTCTTTATTCTTTAATCAATCAAGTCGTTTAAATTTCTCCTAACATTTCTTTTTTTGTTTATTTTTGAGAAAATATGGGATTGTACTTGAAAATCCTTCTTTTCTCATTTTCCAGTAGGTTGTTCTGTCTCTGGCGTAATTATCCAGTTGCGCCATCTCAGAGTAGATCAGCCACGCTTAACACATCGTCATCTTGTCAAGATAACACAAGTTCTGTGGATACATTAGACAAGTTGAGCTCCCGTTCTGCGCAATCAGCTCAGTCACCTTCACCTGTTGCAAGCTCTCCAATGATGGATTTGTTGGATGGTTTTGGCCCGAGCCCATCTCTGTCTGGTAAGACCTATCAAGTCTTCTAACTCTCCTTTCTATCACATGCATTGCCGTCCTTTGTTTCGGGTTTTTATATGTTTTGCTTTAAACTGCCAGAGGCAAATGGCTCCTCCTATCCATCAGTCGTGGCATTTGAATTTGAAAGCAGTTCTTTAAAAGTTACATTTGACTTCTCCAAAGAGCCTGGAAATCCACAGAGTACCCTAATCGAGGCTCATTAACCTGTGACCTGATACATACTCGAATTTCGTATTCCAAGCTGCTGTACCCAAAGGTAATGGTACTAAAGAAATATATCATATAGCTTAGGATATCTATTGACTGATTGTAGAGCTTGCTTGTTATTACTTGGTTAGTTGTAACATTAACTTATGTTTAACCTGCTATCTTTATGCTTCCAATTGAAGATGTTGCATACTAAACTAACAATGATTTCAAGACGTGGCACGACTCTGAACGATTGAGTCCACATAAAGGCTTAAGAAATCCTGTAGTTGATCAACTTGATGCGAACAGAGGTTGGACTCAAGAAGAACTCAAGCATTTAACAAAAAGGTGAGACCTAAGTCCCTGCAAGTTGCCCATTGGGCACTCACCCTAAGGAGGCCTACCATTATTAATGATTGAGTTGGGGGCAAGTTTAAATCAAAATGGAGCTGTCCCTATGTCATGAAAGAAGTCTGCACAAACGGTGCGCACAAGTTGGTATCTGAAGATAGATTAAGAATTGGCCCAATCAACGGAAAATTCTTAAAACCTTACTATGCCTGAAAAGGGGGGATCCGAGAAAAAGAAAAAAAGAAGAAAAAAAAGAAGAAAATAAGAAAAAAAAATGAAAAAAAATGAGAAAAAGAAGAGAAAAGGAATAAAAAAAAGAGAGAGAGAAAAAAAAAAGAAAAAAAACGCTCCGTAATGCACGAGCCTAAACTGCATGTTGCTCCTTAACGCACGAGCCTAAACTGCATGTCGCTGCTTAACGCACGAGCCTAAACTTCATGTTGCTCCTTATCGTACGAGCTTAAACTGCATGTTACTCCTTAACGCACGAGCCTAAACTGCATGTTGCTCCTTAACGCACGGGGCTAAACTGCATGTTACTCCTTGACATACGAGTCTAAACTGCATGTTAGTCCTGGCCCGCATGAGTATAAACTGTGAAAATGCAAACATCAATGATAAGTGTACATATTTAAACTGCTAACTTATCCCACATAGTTCGGTATGGTTAAACAAGGATTACTCCTGGGCCGCATGAGTATAAATTGTGCATGACACCATCCCCTTAAAAAAAAATTGAACTACGAGAAATGACTTGATCCCCTAAAAGGGTACGTAGGCAGCTTGGACATCTTCTATCAGTCATAAAACAAAAGTTGGGTGACCGCTTTGAAGATATCTTATTCTCAACATGTTGCTCGAATTCGAATTGGATCATCCGAACGTCTGCTTGAGGATGCTCATGTTGCTCCTTATCGTACGAGCTTAAACTGCATGTTACTCCTTAACGCACGAGCCTAAACTGCATGTTGCTCCTTAACGCACGGGGCTAAACTGCATGTTACTCCTTGACATACGAGTCTAAACTGCATGTTAGTCCTGGCCCGCATGAGTATAAACTGTGAAAATGCAAACATCAATGATAAGTGTACGTATTTAAACTGCTAACTTATCCCACATAGTTCGGTATGGTTAAACAAGGATTACTCCTGGGCCGCATGAGTATAAATTGTGCATGACACCATCCCCTTAAAAAAAAATTGAACTACGAGAAATGACTTGATCCCCTAAAAGGGTACGTAGGCAGCTTGGACATCTTCTATCAGTCATAAAACAAAAGTTGGGTGACCGCTTTGAAGATATCTTATTCTCAACATGTTGCTCGAATTCGAATTGGATCATCCGAACGTCTGCTTGAGGATGCTCTTTGACAAGAAATAGTTGAAGTAAACGAGTTGAAAACGTCAAATTGAGGGCATTTTCGTGTGAAATATTTTTTGGAAGCAGACGTAAATACTTCAAGTCTATTTCCTCCAAAAGTCCGTCGACAAGACCTGAAGTGGAGGCATTTGTAGACAATTAAAAATTCATTGTCTATTTATCTTGTTGGGATTTGATGAAATAATTCCAAGAAATAAAATAAGATCATTTCACTAAATTGCTATTTATTGAGATCTATAAATCAATCTCAAGTTAATAAGTAGTTTATTTAATTAATAAATTATTCCTTTTATACAAAATCTTATACATGGAAATATGTGTAGAGATTTGTTAATATGCAAAGGAATCAAATCAAATATTATAAAATCAGCAAATATCGTAGAATCAAGTCAAATGGAATAAATCAAATCAAATCAAAATCAAATAAAAAATGCGGAAGATATCATCCCAAAAGAATTATATTTTCCATAACTGTGAATTCTCTACGCCTATAAATATGGGGCTTCAGAATTCAGAATGACAAGTCAGAGGGCAACAGCGAAGCGAAACTTCGAGAGACGATATAAGACTTTTAAAGCATTCAATTCTCTCAAAGAAGTTCACCGCATTCAAATCATAGTCCAAAGACGAGAATCGAGTTCGAATCTTTCTTAGACGATATAATTCTTTCTGTAAAAAGCATTTCATTCTTTCGAAGTCGTTCGTATTCGGATCAAAGGCAGGATAGTGCGAGGCTTCGTCAGACGATATAAGTCTTTCTGTGAAAAGCATTCCATTCTTTCGAAGTCGTCCGTATTTGGATCAAAGGCAGGATAGTGTGAGGCTTCGTCAGATTATATAAGTCTTTTATTAAAAGCATTCTATTCTTTCGAAGTTGTTCGTATCTGAAGCAAAGCTCGAAATGTCCAAGCCCAAAGCGCTAAGTTCGTGATCAAGCTCAAAAGCCCACGAAGAAAACCCCTTTCAAAGTATCGAGTCCAAATTAAGTTTCATGATCAAGCCCAAAATCCCACGAAGAAACATTCACGAAGATTCTTGATCAAGCCCAAAGACCCACGAAGAAACTTTAAAGAATGCCCACGTAGAGAAATTCAAGATCCAAGAATTTCTCAAAGTCTTTCAGAAGCATGCAAGTGAAGATAAGAGGAATAAATAGAGATAGAGCCCGTTAAATTTCATCAAATTTCATTTGTATGATTTTTCCAATTATTTGATATTCGAATAAAAGAAAATACGCTACAACTGCGATGCTAACTGGATATCTGACAGCAGAGATTTCAAGTCCACGAGTGGTTATGTATTTACCATCAGTGGTGGAGCCATTTCTTGGAAATCCTTCAAGCAAACGTGCATAGCTCGATCTACGATGGAATTGGAGTTTATTGCACTAGATAAAGCCGGCGAAGAAGCAGAATAGCTTCGAAATTTTTTGGAGGTCATTCCTTGTTGGAATAAGCCTGTACCGCCTATTATGATACATTGAGACGTGGCCGCAATTGGTAGGGCACAAAATAGTATGTGTAACGGTACGTCTCGACACATTCGTCGAAGACATAATACCGTATGACAATTGATCTCTAGTGGAATAATTGCTATTGACTATGTGAAGTCTAAAGAGAACATAGCAGATCCTTTGATGAAAGGCATTGCTAGAGATCAGCATTATAACGCAGTAAGGGGAATGGGGCTTAAAAACCACACACCCAAGAACGAGCTCGGTGGTAATTCAATCATGATGAGTGGAGATCCCACAAACTTGGTTCAATGAGACAACTAAGCTGAGTGTAGTTCAGTTTACTTGGAATTTTCTAAGAAGCTCATTATCATAAGTTGCCCAGGTAATTACCCAATGACATGTGGTAAAGGGTAAGCAATTTTGCTTTTAATGATGGTTATACCTGATGGTGGAGTATTTCGGAATACTCTAGGATTAAAGTCCTAATAGTTGATCACCTGTATAAGTGAGAAGTGGGGCCGCTTCAATAGTAACACTTATGAATCCATGATATGGTCCAAGGCCGAAATGGACACAACGTGAGAATCGAAAGAAATTAGAGTCATCACTGTGTGTACGTTGTTGTCTTAGTTTATACAAAAGCTGTCAGTTCAAGACATCATGTTCACTGAACAACGAGTAAATTCGATTGCGTTTCACTAGGGAAGGTTCAAAGCCACAAGCTACCTATCTCGATGCAGTGACGGGTCGTCGAGTTTTTCTTGCAAGAGTTAGCATGCATAGCATTTGTATTGATTTCCATTCATGTGGGGGATTGTTGGGCTTGAGCTTATTGGGCCAATTGCGCCAATTATGGGTAATAAACCCATTAATAAAAGCATATCCGATTTTAATTAAATCGGGAAGCCATCGGATACGAAAAATAGTGGAAAGATTACGAATCTACTTTTCACGGGATTCTAACGATTCGATTGCGTTTCACTAGGGAAGGTTCAAAGCCACAAGCTACCCTATCTCGATGCAGTGACGGGTCGTCGAGTTTTTCTTGCAAGAGTTAGCATGCATAGCATTTGTATTGATTTCCATTCATGTGGGGGATTGTTGGGCTTTTGAGCTTATTGGGCCAATTGCGCTAATTATGTGTAATAAACCCATTAATAAAAGCATATCCGATTTTAATTAAATCGGGAAGCCATCGGATACGAAAAATAGTTGAAAGATTACGAATCTACTTTTCACGGGGTTCTAACGAATATTAATACGCTCACCGATATCGGGTGAATGAGAAATTAATTTTCAAAGTTGGCCCAATAGTTATTAAAAATGATTGATAGTGTTTAAGTGGGGGAATTAAGTGTCCCAGATTGGTTAGACACTAAGAAAATCTTCATCATATATATAGAAACCCGTGTGGGTTTATTCAAAGGGCTTGCCATGTGAGTGAGCTTAATTGAGCTTGAGTTGGCTTAAGTGGGCTTGAGAAACTTGTGTGAGTTTTGGCCCAAGTAATGGCCCGGTGCGAGTCGGTGCGAGGCACCGCCTCGCACACGAGCACCGAGAGCCTAGGGTTGCAAACGAATCGAACTTTTTTGGTTCGATTCGCGATTCGATTCGAAATTTCAAGATTCGAATTCGAATATTTAAAATATGAATCCGAATAAGAATATATTTTTTGATTCGAGAGATATCCGAATACGAATATGAAATCACAGTATTCGATTCGATTATTAATCGAATTATTCGATTAGAATAATTTAATATATATTTATAAATTTTAATATATATAAATACTCAAATTTAATAGGCCCATTAGCAGTATTTAGAATATTAGGCCGAAAATAAATATTGTAGCCCAAATTAAGAAATTAACAAGCCCATCAAAATTCAAAAACCCTTCAGACCTCTCAACTCACGTCACTCATAAATCACAATTCAGAGGTAGAGGCTCCTCTCCTTTCGAGCTTGAGGCTCCTCTGCCATGAAGCTATTTGAGGCTCCTCTCTTTCGAGCTTGAGGACTTTAACTGCAATTATTTCATCGTTTGGAGTAAGAACGCCCTTGCAGACGGTCCCAAAACTTCCCGAGCCAATCAAGTTCTCCGAAGAAAATCCACCTAGTAGCAGTTGCGAGATCTGGTAAGAAATCTTGGGAAAAAAGTTTAAAGATCTTGAGGATGGAGAACTAGTTGTTGCTGCTGGTGTTTTTAGTTTCTTCCTTACAAGGTAAATGGTGAGAAGCATCAGTGTAAGAGCAACGAACGATGCAGCTGGGAAGACGATGATCAAGATTAGGTGGTGCTTTCATTTTCGAACTCTTTTAATAATAACCCTCTTCTCAAGCATCGTTTGATTTCTTTGTCTCCTTTATCGATCGTTTTGGATTGAATGCGTTTTGTAAGGTATAATGATAATGAAATTAATTATATGCTGGCCAATTTTTATTATAATATCTGCTTTCCTATTACAGAATTTGTAAAGAGAAAAAATTATATTAGAATCCGAATATTCGAATATTTCCGAATATATTCGATTATCACATTCGAATCGAATTCGAATCGAAAAAAAGATTCGAATATTAAATGAATACGAATACGAATATTCGACAGATTAACCGAATACGAATAGAATATCACGCTATTCGATTCGATTCGACTCGTTTGCAACCCTACGAGCCCGTGCCCGTGCCCGTGCTCGAGCCCAAGACGTGCCGTGCCAAGCGCGCAATGGGCGTTTGTGGGCGCACTTTGCACTTCCACGCCACATCGGAGCGGGGAGCATTGATGAGCTTAAATCTATGCTCCGGCGGGCGGTGACGTGGTGATCCCGTTGATGCGGCAGCTTCAGGTGAAGTCGAGGTGGCGCTGCGTAAGCGCTGACTCGGCAACCCAGCTGAGGTGGCATGGTCCAGTGGATCAATGGGCCGCAGTGGGCTGTTGGACTGATCCGGCCCAACACTAGAGCTGTCGGTCGGCCCAACAGGAGATGTCGGTAGCCGCCTTGGGCCGTCGGTCGGAGAATCGGGCTGTCAGTTGGGTCTCGGGGCTGTCGGTGGATCGGGTCGGGCCTGTCGGTGGGTCTTGGGTCGTCGATGGTCTAATAGATCGGGCCGTTGGTGGGTCGAGAGTCGGGCTGTTGGTCGGTCAAACCGGGCCGTCAAATTGACCGACAGTCCAATAGTTGCAAAATGTGCAATCTAGTCCCAGGAAAATTACAGACAGTCCAACAAGTTCTTGAATTTGCAAATAAGCCCCTGCGTGAAAAAGTCTATAAATAGGCCCCATATGAATTGCCCACAAACTCACTCCCACTCCCTAAAATCCCGAAGCAAGAAAAACTCAGTTTTGAGTACGATTTGCCGGAAAGTTCTAGTCGTTGTGCTGTGATTATGAATTAAGAAAACGTCGTTGTATCTTGGGGACGATTGCTGCTAACCGAAAGCACTGATATCGAGGCGATTTCGTCTTACGGACAGTGTGTCCAACACACGCCTCGACTGTCGTCTAAAGTCATGGATCCTGTTCCTATGAGATATTTCAACAGATTACACAACGAGCTGTTCATCTTCATGTGCCTACTCGTAGTCGTCCTCGCAGTGTACATGTACTGGTTTCTCACCCACTGCACCTGCGTCTGAAGATAGCACTCCATCTTCAGATTATCTACCGCCGAAGTTCTATCTATTTCCAAAGTCTCATCTGCCGACGACCAGACCAATACCGAAGAACCAACAAAAGATATATATATATATATATAGTTATATATATAGGGTCAGTCCTAGGAATAAAATTGGGAAATCATGACCACTGCTGCAACAAAAAAGGTGCTCAATGCCTCCATGGCGTTGTTGAGCTTAACATATAAGAGTTCTTCTTCTTCTTTGTTAGAATGACTACCCAGCGACACCATGGATTCGACGTGAGGGAATACATTGTCTAGCATATCCAAGTCATCATCGATACGCATCCTCCTAATAAAATCACGATAACTATTATTTGGATCTGGTCTGTGATAGTCGACCACGAAATTCGATTCCCAATGGTCAAGACTAATTTGACCATCGACGTCAACTTTAGCCATACGAGTCCACCAACCTGTTGGAAATTCTGAATGAATTAATAAAGAGGTACAATTGAAAAGGGTGCAGTCTCTAAAAGGCGTGTCTCTCCTGTTAAGAGATACATCCAAAATAGGCATCCTTTGGACTATACCCTTTGATAATGTTCCTACTAGGTTCCCCCACAACATAGGAAAAAATATATATCGAATCATGTCATGCTAGAATTGCATCCTAAGTTCATAGCGTAAGAAACCTCTCGAGTTTCGAGTAAGTTCGCCGGACAACTTCGTCGAGTCGTAGTGCTGCGATTTCGAAGTTTTAGAAGTCGTTGTATCTTGGGGACGATCGCCGTAACCCGAGTGAGCACGTAATATCGGGGCGATATCGTCTTATGGAAAGCATACGACGTACGGGCCTATTTCACAAAAATCATGCATATATTATGTCAGAATTTTGCCGTCGATCAAGACGCCGACACTACCGAAAGCTACAATCCTAAGATGATATCTTGTGTCTTTGTTCGATCGCTACCGTTAGACTATCTGTTGCAGTATTAAATGAAGAAACATCGTTTGGGGAAAGAAAATTTTCTTTTCATTTTTATTATTATTAATGTGACATCAAGTAACATGCTACAGCCCACACGAATGTGTTTGTATACACAGCAACTAAAACGTGATCTCTAAAAATTTGCTCTTCTCAAACCGTGATCTTGCTGAGGTGTTAATCATCTTCAGCAGTATAAATTTTAACACATGAATGGGCAACAAGAATTTGCTGAAGTAAATTCTTACAAGGATCAGATAAGTCAAAAGGCGCAAGATAAAGTTCAGAAACATGGGACGGCAGCCATGAACACGTCGCTTTGTGGGTGCATAGGCGCACCATCGAACGTTGTCGGGCACTGTGGCCGCTTCTACGGCGCCTAAGGACTGATTGCATCTGCAGAAGTGGTCAGCGCTGCGAACTGATAACCTTCCAGAGACCGCACCGAGACAGACCGATGGACTAGAAATGATGCTCTACACATCAAACGTCCAATGGTGTCGACAGGACGACATGGCGTGTGGCTGCTCGGCTATTACCTACGCAGCCGTTGAGCGCTGTGGAGGCTGCCTTGCTTCTTCTACACCAGGAGCGCTGCCGGGTTGCAACACAGTTAAGGTAGCTGCTAATGTCGAGGCTGTGTGGCGATTCACGGAGCAGCGTCATCAGGCGTCGGCGAGAGTCGTGGGGTTGGGCGTTTTTCGCAGCTGTGCACGGGGATCGCACGCCAGGCGACATGGTGGCTGCGTGACTGGTACAGCGGGAGCAGCATGTGAGCAGCTAATGATGCATGGCTCTGATTGCAATTGCAGGGCTGCCAACGAGGCGTTGCTGCAGCGACAGTGGGGCTGCACTGGAAGCGCTGTCAAGCGCTGCGGTGGCTGCATAGTTATTGCAGTGATTGTGCACGGAGCCACCCCGTGGAGCGTTGAGGGGCTGAGGGACTGTAAAAGGTCGAGTCCGCTAGAGTCCGTTGTGGGGGCTGAGCGTCGTTGGTACAGCTGTCGAGTTTGTTCCTGTGCACAGAGCAGCTCCTCAAGTGTCGTGCAATTGTGAATTGAGCACAGATCGTCAGGCAATATGCGGGCGCGCGCAGTGTTTTAAAAAGCGTATAGCGTATGTCATCGCGTTTTGGTTCTGACAGCGCGTAGCGTAAATAGCATAGCGCATTGCGTGAGTATTTCGGGCAGTCCACTTATAATATAAAAATTATAATATATGAGTTATAAATAAATAGAGTAGTTAAATTAACTATTATGATATTTATAAATAAATAGAGTAGTTAAATTAACTATTATGATATTAATTATCATCAGTTTAAAAAAAGTTATCATCAGATCAATAAATTATTCAAATAATTGGGAACTAAATATACTAAACAAGTTTCCGAAAAAAATAAAGATACAATTAAAAATTGAATGAAAAAAATGTTAAAGATAATAACAAATAAAGAAAAGATAAATATAAATCCCTAGATGCAATTATTTCTACGCTTCTCCGTGAAGCAGTTGTACTTTAATGGATTAAATTAATAAAGTTTCTGTACATAATATTTTAATGAATTTTTTTATGAATATCGAAAAATATACGATATGCATGTCATTTTGATCGCCGTTAAATAAAGAATAAATTAGAAAAATTTATTCTTTTATAACATAAATTACATTAAATAATCGTTTTTTATGATTTGGAGTAACTACAAAAAGTTTGAAAATTTTCAAGAATATTTAGCTAAACGTGTTGTCACTAAAGGACATGCTGCCATCTCTCACTTCTTCCACCTAATAATACACAATGAAATCCGTACGCTTTTTTATTTACGCATCATCGCGTTTTTATGTAAATTTTCTCTTTAGCGTTTTTAAAACACTGGGCGTGAGGCAAGTGACGGAACCAGGAATTAAAATATGGGGGTCGAAAAATAAAAAATATCAAGCACTTGCAAATAATCATTCGGTTGTCCTATATTTATTTACATATATAGGGTCAGTCCTAGGAATAAAATAGGGAAATCATGACCACGGCTGCAACACAAAAGGTGCTCAATGCCTCCATGGCGTTGTTGAGCTTAACATAAAAGAGTTCATCCTCTTCTTCTTGTTTAGAATGACTACCCAGAGACACTAAGGATTCGACGTGAGGGCATGCACATTTTAGCATATCCAAGTCATCATCGATACGAGTCCGCCTCTTCCTATCATCAACCACCAGATGAGCATTATTATTTGCATCTCGTTTGTAATAGTATAGCAAGAAATTCGATCCCCAATCATCGAGACCAATCAGACCATCGACGTCAACTTTAGCCATACGAGTCCAACAGTTGTTCTCTGCTATTAGTGTCCATATAAAAACGCTGCTGCCCGGGTATTCGACAGAAATAGATAGCACGCACAGGTTTTTCCCGCCGCGAAGTGCTCCCAAGTACGGCCACGGTCCCACAAAACCATCGGGAAGCTGCAGCGTCTTTCCAAACGCCTCGGTCTCCAAGTCGAACGAAACGATTTCCCATCCCACTATTTGTTGTTGGTCGAGGAATCTTCTAATCCAGTAGAGGACGCCGCCGGCGTATCTCGCCACCAAGCTCGTCCGCGTTTCGAGCACATAATCATCGTCGACCGTCGTCCAGCGATCCTTTCTCAAACTGTAGATGCTGGCCTTGTAGCGGTAGAAGTACTTATCATTGACTTTGACTCTTTGATCGTCGTACGACAGCGCAAAAACCTTGTAGTCGTCGCTGGACTCTGCGTAGCCGAACCCACAGGACGATGGCAACAAGACCAACCCATCACTATTATTATTTTTGATGGTCGGCTGCGGTGGAGGCAACTTTTTGAACTTTCTAGTGGATGGGTTCAACAAGGTCATTTCTTTTATTCGAAAAGTATTATTGTTACCTTTTGATGATGAGAAAAAGCATGACAGGCCATTACAAGATGTCAAGGCCGAAAAATCTCTTTCACGTAATAGCAAATAGCTTTTTGAGATGTCCTTCTCACGGATAAAGCGTCGGCGTCCTCGTCGGCATCTGCCAAGGTGCTCTTTGGCGAAGCTTTCGCTTGAGATCAGACAATGCCACGATTTTGCGACGCACCGAAATCTTAACAGGGACTTCACCGATGATACCCTCGTTAAGATTTCTCGGATCATCTCTTCAGGGAAGAAATGATGATGATCAGTCAACATGATGAATGCCAAGGGAGTGAGATCGTTTTCAATTCCCTTTTAAAGATCGAAACTTGTTGGGCAAGAAAAGATATTTATTAATCTTGAACTTGAGTTAGTATGTATCCTCCAAAGTTAATATGCAACTTCCTTCCTTGCTGCTCAAGAAAAAAAAAACGATTTCGGAAACCCCTCCTTCCTCCTCAAGAAGAAGTCTTAGATTCCATCAATCTTGGTATTTATCATCTTCCTTTCCTGATTTAGTATCACGCTTCCTATTTATTAATTAATTTAATTAATATGCATTACTCAATACTCATATATCACATGGATAAAAAATTAATTAAATTGTAAATAAGTTGTAAATAAGTTTCTACGACGTTTTTACCCTAGGCTCTTACATAAGATCTCATCTTTGTAATGTAAGATATGCCCACGAAGGTCAGCGTAATAATATATTTCTCCTCGTGATGTTGCAACTTATTACAGTTCCCAAATGTCCGGGAAGAAAGCAATGCAGCAGTAATAACCAAGAGAAAGTCAGCATCCTCGTCGGAGGTATATAATATATCATTTCACGCTACGAGTAGGATAGCACATTTGCTAAAAATTACGCTCCTCGCTTTACTTTTTCAAATCATATTCATCTTTTACTTTAGGAGTAGTCGCAGGCACCTCATTCGCAGCCATCTTGGGAGCATCCACCGTCTACTGCTTAATGAAGCGAAGGTCCAAGACACTGAAGAACAAACGCCTACGCGCAAAGCACCTCCTCTCCGAAGCAGCAGGCAACTCGAGCGTACCTCTCTAATCCTACAGAGAGATCGAAAAGGCGACCAACAATTTCTCCGAAAAGCAGAGGCTCGGAACAGGCGCCTACGGCACAGTCTACTTGGGGAAGCTCCACCACCACCACCACGGCAACGAAGATCATCAGCTCGTCGCCAAAAAGAGGATCAGATACAGAGACCGTTATGACGAAAGCATCGACCAAGTCATGAACGAAATCAAGCTCTTATCCTCAGTCAGCCACCCAAACTTGGCCCGACTCTTAGGCTGCTGCATAGAGAACGGCGAGCAGATCCTAGTCTACGAATACATGCCCAACGGCACCTTAGCCCAGCATCTCCAAAGAGAGAAGGGCTCGGTGCTTCCATGGACCGTACGCCTCACCATTGCAGCAGAGACAGCCCACGCCATAGCCCACCTCCACTCTGCCATGAACCCTCCCATATACCATCGAGACATAAAGTCGAGCAACATATTGCTCGACTACAACTTCAACTCCAAGGTGGCCGACTTTGGGCTGTCGAGGTTCGGCAATGTCGGACGATTCCCACGTCTCCACCGCCCCGCAGGGGACGCCGGGCTACGTCGATCCTCAGTACCATCAGAACTTCCACCTCTCGGACAAGAGTGACGTCTACAGCTTTGGGGTCGTTCTCGTCGAGATTATTACCGCGACGAAGGTGGTCGACTTCTCGCGGCCCCACAGCGAGATTAATCTCGCTGCCCTGGCAATCGACAAGATTAGCAAGGGGCGGGTCGATGAGATCGTGAACCTCTACGTAGAGCCCAACGGGTCTGTTGTCGGTCCATAAGGTGGCTGAGCTGGCGTATAGGTGCTTGGCTTACCATAGGGATATGAGGCCTTCCATGATGGAGGTGGCCAACGAGTTGGAGCAGATTAGGGTCAGCGCTTGGGCGCCGCTGGACGATGGCAACGTCAACATGGGTTCGTCCGTGGCTTCGTCTTGTTCGTCGCCGTACATTGGGAGGGATAAGCCGACTAGTTTGAAGGCCACGGCGTCTGGTAATAATAGCAGTAGTAAGGTTGGGCTGGCGGCGAGTAGTAATAGATTGACTGCTGCTGCTGCTACTTGTATGCAGCGAGGCGGCGGCGCGGCGGAGAAGGAGTTTCACCTGTTTCTTTCTGTCCATGAATCTTGGCTGAGCGAGCGGAGCTCTCCGTCCACTAACAGTTTGCTCGCCAATGTCGTTGTAAAGTAAAAACACTACGACGGTCTTTATTAATGTGTAATTAAATCCACGTTTTGCAGAATCCCAGATCAGCATTGGCGAGGTAACTCGTTATTACATAAATAATCAGTGATGCTATAACATGTAATAAACTTGGAGAAGATTAGCGAATCCCATTATTATCATTGTACCTTGGATGAAACGCATTGGTTAGAGCTTCATAAAGGCCTTGATGATTCCCATCATTTGGCTTCCATCAAATCTGCCGAGACATCCTCTGGCGGCTGATACGCTATCACATCCAAAAGGCCGACCACCACCGCCTTGTTTGCCTTCCATCTCCAAGTCTTCGCCAGTCGTAGGAAGTGGGAATGGTTCGAGAGAAGTTTCTAGAAGACGTGATTCCCGGCCAATGGCGCCCACAAAGTCTCTCAAGCGACAGATGGCGAAAGGGACGGGTTCGAAGCTGTGATCTCCGTACTCGACTGGGGTTGAGTGATCGCCAGTTACGCAAACGTAGTACTCAAAGTTCCCAGTTGATTCTGCTTCCCAAAGGAGCTTAGCCAGCTGTCCTAAGGCTCTATCCACAGCCTCCAATCCTTTGGCCTTGAACGTTTGATTTATCGTGGCCAGCATCGTCTATTGCCTGCACATCCTCATATAAATCAACTCCTTTCTCTGTTCCATTACAATTATGACATGGTAATGACTAATGAAGAAACACACTCAGACAACCTTACTATGGAGGAACCCAAAATCGTAACCGTCGAATCTGCCAGGTCTATGTTCATCTTCCCCGGGCACAAAGACGTTGGGGCTTGGCTGCAAAGGAGCAGAGAGTGCCCTGGCTATTGCAGTTGCTTTGGACGTTAGCAACGTTCTGTAGTCTCCAGTAGCTCCTGGAGCTTCAAGAATGTCGATACCAAGTGATAAACCCAACCCAGCAATAATTTTGGTGGGGGCATCCATACAAGGCCATAGGCCGTGGACAGCATGTGGAACCTACGATTGTAGAGAAGTCGTTTCAGCTTCAAGTTTATCCAAAACTGATGGAACTAAGTGTCTCAAGTTTTGTTTGGAATGGAGAGATAGTAGAGAGAGAAGAAGGACACTACCTCTATACAAATGCCACAACCTCGCAGTAGGACCACATTAGCGATATTCTTTCCTTCGGCCATTCTTCTTGCATTAATCGGGTGAGCTACCAAGATGCGTGATATCTCCACTGATAACTCATTAACCACGGAAGCAGTGTTCTTTGCTTCCTCATAATCATCGAGAGGTTGTGCTTGTAAAAGAAGACGATTATCCTTCAAAGGGTCAGTGCCTGATATGTTCCCGCTTAGTTTCGGACCCTTGACAACTACCCCGCACCTGTGCCCTGTTGCATACCTGAACAAGATGATTTTCGACTCGTTAAACAACAAGTTTAAAAGCAAGACAAATCTAAGTGAATGGCGTATATAATGCGACACGATATAGGTCAGTCATACCTGACTCTCACTTCATATTCAGGAAAATTAGGCAGTTTCATCCCATCCAATGCAGAACAAAGGATAGGTCCTTCCTCTTCAAAGTGCCTATCAGCCCGCCTGCTGGTGACTACACCTGTTTTCTCATCGAGGGTCGCAAAGTTCGACTAAGAAGAAACAACAACACACGAACGGAACATTAGATTAGAAACATGAACACAACGTAGAGTAGTCAGACAGCACTGAATGAATGCAAAAATCCAATAATTGATCGTAGAGGACAAGGTTACAAAAGCGAAAATTGCATACTTTAAAAGCAATATCTCCTGGAGACATTGCCAAGCCAGCACCCATTGATTCAAATGCACCACGTCCCCGATAGTAAACTCTTGGATCGTACCCCAAAAGAGAAAGATGAGCAGTGTCACTTCCACAAGCCAATCCCACTTCGACTGGATCCATTAAACCATTGATCCCAGATGAAGCAATTGCATCCAAATTAGGCACGTCAACCACCTGAAGTGGCGTCTTGTAACCAAATCTCGGTAGTGAAACGTCTCCTATGCCATCAAACAATACGAAAGCCACCCTTCTCTTTGGCTCTTCCCCTTTAACCATGTTGTAATCCTTGCCTGAATCATATTGAAAATATAATGCAATCGTGTATAGTGATAAAGAATAGGTAAAACGTTCGATTCTTTTGGAAATAATTGCTTCATCTCGGAGCAAACACGGAGCAATCATCGGTAAGCTACTGATAGACCACGAAATAATAAATCAAATCACGATATCGAACTAAATTTCGAGATGACATGAATATCAACAGGCAAGACAGCAAATCGCATTTTACCAATTATCTTTGCAAGTGAGAACTTCTTTCGGTAAGAAAAAATACCTTTCAATAGACTTTAAACTGGTAGATTGAACTCCGTCAATATTGAGGAGATGGAGTTGCCAAGTTGCTGCTTCAAGAATCAGAATATGTACGAAATTCGACAAACATTGCCGCTGGATTTATTGGTGGGCCGTGTAAAGTAGTAAAAGATATTTCAGTTTATCTGGATTTTTTTAAGTAAATAGCCCTTGAGCTGGTCATCTTTTAAAAAATAGCACCCAAAATCGGACTTTACCTTTGTACCCTTACTAACTCTGCTCTAAAGACTATTTTACCCTTATTTAATGTCAATCAACAACCTCAACAACACTTAACGATAAAATTAATTAAAGGGTTTACATGTTACACTGTAGCGAATATGAAACATCAGACCCGTTATAGAAGAGTGGGGTAAAATTAAAAAAAAGCAACCACTTTCACTTCCAGTAAAAAAAGCAAGCGTGTCTCCCGCCCCTGCACTGCAAATCGTCTCCACTTTCACTTCCAGTAAAAGAACAAGCGTGTGCTCTCCCGCCCCTGCACTGCAAATCGTCGTCTTCTCTGCAAATCGACTCATTCGACAATGGCATTCAACGCGAACGTGGAGGTATGTGTTCTACTCTTCGTCTTCTTCAATTTAACGCGAGAGGGGATCTGGGAACGACCCATCGAACCCTAATTTGGTGCGGACCCGTGCTTGCAAGCATAGGACAGAGCTTTGGTAGCATAGGACCTGTGCTTGCAAGCATAGGACCCGTGCTTGCAAGCATAGGACCCGTGCTTGCAAGCATAGGACATGGGTCACGCGCGCGCAAGTTCGGGGGACCCGCGCGTTATAAGCAGGGGACCCGCGCGCTATGCCCAGGGGACCCGCACTTATACGCAGGGGACCCGCTCTTATACGCACGGTTCCCCTGCTTAAACGCTCGGGTCCTCTTACCTTAACGGGCGGGTCCTGTGCCACTGCGCGTGCGCAAGCGGGGGACCCGCGCGTTATAAGAAGGGGACCCGCGCTTATACGCACGGTTCCCCTGCTTAAACGCACGGGTCCTCTTACCTTAACGGGCGGGTCCTGTGCCACTGCGCGTGCGCAAGTTCGGGGGACCCGCGCGTTATAAGCAGGGGACCCGCGCGCTATGACCAGGGGACCCGCGCTTATACGCAGGGGACCCTTGCTGGGACCGCGCCGATGCGCAGGGGTCTCATGCGCGTCCGTGCTTGAATCTCAGCATATGCGATGCGGTCCCCTGCGCATCTATGCATAAGGGTTTTCTGTTTTAATTATTTCATACCACGTAATTTAGCTAAAATGTGTTTTACGCATAAATTAGGTTGTGATGCAGAAGCAGTTCGACACAGTGGACGAAGTTCCCCGTTTGAGTGTAAAAATGAGCTCGTTATACGCGGATGCCAGCGAGCTGATAAGACAGTGTCTGAACCACCACGAGTGGGAGATTTTTAGGAACGAGAGTCCGTTCGGCCGCGTTGTTATGGCTGAGCCTGATTTTAACCTCTCGGGACAGTTGGTGTGGTACCTCATGCAGAACCAGACGATGCTGCACAACCGGGAAGAGCTGTGGATGATTTTTGGCGGAAAACCACTCCGATTTTCAAAGTCGGATTATTGCCTAATCACCGGGCTGAAGTTCGCAGCCGAGCTACCGCCGGTAAACGACGGCTCACAATTCACCGCAAGACATTTTGGCAACAGCTCAAAAGTCCGCATGTCGGACGTCAAGCGTGTGTTGGAGGAGTTGTCTGGCGACGAGGACGATGTCGACTTCGAGAAGCTGAAGTTGGCGGACGTGTACTTCGCCACCGCCGTGTTGATGCCTCGACCGTCGAAGAAGGACACCGTCGTCAGTACGACGGTCCTTAGTCTCGTCGAAGATCGATTTGCATTCTCCCAGTACCCTTGGGGCACCGTGGCTTTCCGTGAGGTGATACGAAGTGTTAAGGTAAATCTACGGGAGAGGCCACGGGACTGGCTGATCAGTGGGTTCGTACAACCACTTCAGGTGAATTATAACTAAGCTTCTTGCATACCATGTTTTGAGGGACGTTTGTAAGATTTTTTGCGTTATTTGTATTCAGATACTAGCATACGAGTGCATGCCGGGGGTTGCAGACCAGTTTGCGGTTCGCAAGGAAGAAGATTTCACGCCACGCATGCTCAGGTGGGCGACGAAGAATTGGGGTCGCAAAGCATGCCCGACTCTTAGGACGGTCGCAGATGCCGTCAACCGCGATTTTGTACGAGGGTTGTTAGTGCCGTCAGCGGAAGAGTTGGAGGCGGCGTACTTTAGGGACAGCGTTTTCGACGTTGGGGCGGCACACGACATATTCGACCGTGTGACGGGCCTACTCACGCGGGGAGTGGAGGTAAGGTGTTCCCCTGTCCACCTCGATCGTGGCGACGACGATCATTTAGCGATCGTACCTATTGAAGATTTTCCCACACCTGTGGAGGTGGTTGAGGCGGGAGACGTTGGTGCTTCGTCGAGTGCCCGAGGAGTTCGAAGAAGAGGCAAAGCGCCTGTAGATGTTGTTGATCTAAGTGATGAGGATTCTGGCTCAGATAGAAATGAGAAGTGGAGCAAGAAGTACCTCGGGCGATGGGACTTCTCCGGGCGTGAGCTGATTCATGAGCACGATCGCGTGCTCATTGACATGTACCTTCAAGCGGCAAGATTTAGGTAAATGTTTACTTTCGATGTCAATCTCAGTTATCGTACCTAAACACGTAATAATTTTTCTTTTTATGCAGTGATAACGTTTGGTCGTCTGACATGTGCGACGTGGATGCCCAAGGCTTCTACATGCTGCTCTTCCATGATATGCTCAAGTCCAATTGTCTTGACGCATATCTAGATTGCTTGAGGCGAATCTATGCGGACAATGCCAATTATCCTCGCGTCTTCGTCTTTCCAAGTTACGTGCAAGACGAGCACTTTAGGAAGGCGCAGAAGTTGAATAGGAAGGCGAAAGTCGGGGTGGATGATATGGAGAGCTTCGTGAATGGATTGTCGAGAAGCAGTCGGAGCTGGTTGGAGCGTCTCACGGAGGATGAATTGCTACGATGCAAGTACATCATCTCTCCTGTTTGCGCACGGGCCCACTGGGCAGTGCTTCCAATTATTGGACTGTTGGGCTCGATTCAGCGACTAACATCATCATGGTTCAGTAAGCATCGGCGCTCTGCGGAAGCTTCAATCGCCTCGAACATGACTAGGTTTACGCCGAAGGTAGAGTCGATCATACGAGAGAATTTCACCGAGTCGCAAAAATTTCATGTGTCGGAAGTCGGGCATCTAACATATAACGTATACGGGCAGCATGTGAACGAGGTGGTCGATTTGGGGCTGCGCACATGCACGTGCATGATGTTTGACATCGATCGTATCCCATGTCCACATGCGGTTGCAGCTTGTGGTTCTGCCCAAGTGCCGGTATATTCATTAGTGCACGATTATTATACCTTGGAGTTCTGGAAACTGGCATACGAAGGTACTATACGCCCGGTAACGGACCGCATTGAAAGTAGTATGGACATGTTGCCGCCTCGTGTTGGTTCACAACGTGGACGACCCCAGAAAAATAGGTTTCCTTCGACGGGTGAATTTGGTAGGAGATAACGTTGTAATATGTAGTTCTCGTATTCAGAGTGGCTTATACGTCGCCATTTGTGTTATGTTATGTAAGGTTGTGTTAGGCGAGCTTTTGCGTGAATATGGAAGTAGAAAACCCTTATGCACAAATGCGCAGGGGACCGCATCGCATATGCAGAGAATCCCGCACGGACGCGCATGAGACCCCTGCGCATGAATGTGGTTCCCGCCGGGTCCCCTGTCTTCAACGTTTGGGTCCCGTGAAAAAATCGCGCTGGTCCCATGTTCCTTGCGCGCAGGGAGGGGCGCGTTACTCCCATCGGACCCAAACGTTAAAGGGAGGGGACCTGCCGATTAGCACATGGTACCCCAAATCATTAGGGTTGGTCACGTTCGCTTACTAAGTTGGTCCAATAATTGTTCAATTATTGATGAAAAGTGACATGTAGCAGTGCTTCATTTATTGGTGAAGTGACATGTCAGAGCAGTGTCATTATACAGTTCATCAGAGACAGATGACTTGACATTTGATTCCCGATTCCACTTTTTTGTCCCCGGCGAAAATCTAATATTATTAAATTCGTTAATAAGATAATATTGTCCACTGCGAAAATCTAATATTATTAAATTCGTTAATAAGATAGTCATTAATAAAAAATTAAAAAATTCGTTAGTATGGGTTATATTTTTTTATATGAATTATATTTATTTATAAGATTAAAATCGTATTTTTTATTCAAGAGGGGGTGTGAATAGTAGCCCCCTTTAGAAAATTACGGTACGAATATGGAAATAAAAACCCTTATGCACAGATGCGCAGGGGTCCGCATCGCATATGCAGCGAAGCGCGCACGGATTCGCATGAGACCCCGGCGCATCTTTGCGGTTCCCGCCGGGTCCCCTTCCCATAACGTGAAGGTCCCATGATATTAAGATTTGGGTCCCGTGATAGTAATGCGGGGTCCCATGAGTCTTGCGCGCAGGGAGGGCGCGTTACGAGCATGGGACTCAAACCTTAAAGGCAAGGGACCTTCCGATTACCACACGGTACCCGCACATTAGGGTTAGTGATGTTCGCTTATTGAGTGGGACCAATAATTGCTCAATTATAGTCAAAACTGACATGTCAGAGCAGTGTCCCTATTTATTCGTCAAAAGTGACATGTCAGAGCAGTGTTACTATACAGTATGTACAGGACAGATGACTTGACATTTTATTCCCGATTTGCTTGTAATGTTGTGAAAATCTAATATATTATTAAATTCGTTAGTAAGATAAAAATTAATAAAAAATTAAGTGTGCGTAAAAAAAATAAATTTAAATAACCACTCGATTAACAATATCTAACTCCAAGTTTAGAAAAAAGAAAATATATTTTACAACATTTATTTCGAGTCGTACGATCATTGACGTGAATCTAGTAAGAGAGCACACCGATAAAACATACTCATGTTTGTGATTTATGTAGGCTGTAACAATCTTATAAAGTGAACGTAATTCTTTTGATTACCTCCATTTTTTTTGTTCTGTGCTATTTTATGATGACTTTATATTGTAGTCTACGATAAACAAAGTATAAATACGCTCAATTAATCGCTTACTTCCATGAATTAACATTGCAAAAATCGCACATGAACATAGGGGACCCACATTTTTTGAACAGCGGACCCACTCTTCAAAACAGGGGACCCGCGATGATTGCATAGTCCCCACACTGAGATGTCCGGGTCAGTCGTGGTCCCGTCAAAATTGTCCGCATGTCATTGCCGGGGCCCGACTGGTCCCTTCGAAATGTCGCTTGATTTAAGCAGAAGACCCGCTCGTAAAGGTCACGGGACTTGTGCGTTATAAGCATGGGACCAGCGCTTGTATTCAGGGGACCCGCTAAGGGAGCGTTCATAGATAACACGGAAAACTTAATATGAAAAAAGTTAAGTTATGTCAAATCACTGCCATTCGCGTTATTTTTATGTCAACTCACACATCACTCTCACTGACAAAATCACCTCTCACAATTTCTAAACCCTAAATTGATATCAAACACACGTAAAGCAGATGACTTCTATCAAACAACTAAAATTAAAATTAAACAGAGATCACAAACAACACATAGAACATTTATTCAACAACAGAAGAAAACTAGAAAGATTTCAAATCACTTAAAATTCAGTTCTTTTTATTTTTACGTCAAATCACACATCAGTCTCACTGACAAAAAGTTGGAAAACACAGAGAAACTCAATCGTTCACAATTCTAAACCCTAAATTCATATCCACCAAACGATATGCACAAATCAAACAAGTAAAATTAAAATTCAAGGGAGAAATTCAACAACACATGAAATAGTTCTTGAACATCGCAAATTTTAATTAAAAAAAAAGGGTATACTAAAAAGTGTCCCAATCATTATTGAAAATAGAAGATGCGAGGTATTTTCTAAACTCCTGCATATGAGTTTGATTGAGGCGGGAGACGTCGTCCTTCTTCATCATAAGCGACATTGCCGCTCGCAACATCGCCACGCCATCTTCTCCCCTGAAAATCATATCGAAAAAGACACTTATTTTTAAACACGACGACAAAGTAATAAAACGCATCATTCATGAAAACTTACTGATTTTGTTTCCTGAAGTCGCGACACCACCTAGCCGGCCAGCTCTTGCCCTTGTTAGGCATGCGTGTTATCAGTTTCAGTTCCTTGAAAATAGCCGGGATTACGATCCGAAGTTTGTTGATGTCGTCGGCGATAAAGCGCAGCTCGAAGCCAGGAGGCGCATCGGAGTCGTAAATCGTATACTCCTTTCCCCGCACATCAACAACGAACAACACCCATCGGCCTGACGTACGCATGGGGATGGCAACTTTGGTCGCTAGATCCCACGACCTGCATTTCCAATCTTCGTCCTCCCCCCTCGCGAACGGGAGCAATTTCTTGAAGCCTTTCCCACACGGCTTCCCGACAAAATTTAGCACCCCTCGCTCGTCGACGAGCGTCTTAAACTTATGGGGCATGTACGCGACGAAGCTCGCAACCGATTTGCTAAATTTCTGCATGCGTTCGATCCCAGCGAGGCATTCATCGACATGCTGCAATAAAAGCAAACCGGTTTTCAACACATTCAAGTAAGGTGACGAAAGGTATTTGGTAAATTTATATACGTACCATCTCATCGAGTTTAATACCCTCAGTCGCAAGGTTCAGGAGCCATGTAGGGTCGTGTTGTCCTAGGATCCCTTCGACTTTCATGCCGGTAATCTGCAAAGCCGTTTTTAGCTGACTTTCGACTTTTGGCCACAAGTGTTGGGCCTTGAACTGGATATGCCGCTCGAACGCCGAAAGCTTTGGAGGTTTGACTGTATTCGTCGAGGGGAAATCGGTGAACGGCGTCGTGGTGTACCAAGATGGCTTCTTCATCCGCTCAGGGGTCTGTTCTGTGACGACGCCTTTTCCTTTGTCGGTCGCTTGGACAGAAACCGAAGCCTCGGCGTGCGTCTCCAACTGAGGGACGTCCTGTAGCAGCTCGGCGTGCGTCTCGAACTGAGCGTGGTCCTCTGGATGCTCGTCCATGGTCTCCAACTGATAAGCGTGGTCCTCTTGAGCCTCTATGTCCGTCGCTGCCTCGTGAACCCCGAGACCATAAGCGCCCCTCCACGACGATGGGTCGACCACCTCGGGCGGTCTCGGTTCATCGGACCGAGCCGGTGCGACATATCCAGCGTAACGATTTTGCGCCCATTCAGACGGACTGTGACCGTCCCATGCCTCCTGGCTCGGAATATAGCCATCCGGTCCCATGTACGATGTGTTCCTCCATCTCTCATCGTAATCTATACAAGAAATTCGAAAATAACTATAAATTATTTTTCACGTCCTTAAGTATAAAAACTGACCAAGCTCGGGCGGTGTAGCGTGCAATCCACCACCAAACTCGGGCTGTGAAGCGTGCGATCCACTAGCAAACACGTTTGGATCGACATCTACATCGTAAATAGTAACTGTTGAGTAATCTGCGCAACTAATTAAAAAATTAAGTATAAAAACTGACCAAACTCGGGCGGTGTAGCGTGCAATCCTTCGCCAAACTCGTTTGCATCGACATCTACATCAGCAGACTCGTTTGCATCGACATCTACATCGTAAATAGTAACTGTTGAGTAATCTGCGCAACTAATTAAAAAATTAAGTATAAATAAATAACTTACTATAACGAGCTTCGGTAGGCGGAGTGCGAGACCCGTGATAAAATCTGCTCGCTAAACCCTGAACCGAGTTCCCCAACTCCCTGAGGCTGTCGGCCCACGATCGCATTTCCGTCCAATGTTCCTCGTACGCATCCCACCTTCTCTCGTTCGTCGACCACCGTCGACCCTCTTCTTCTTGAAACTGATGCAATTGCGTGCCAAGTTGGTCGAATCGCCCAAACAAGTTGGTGAAGTTTTGGTCCATACGACTTTGCCATTCATCGAAGCGTGGACCCGAGGCGAAACCCTGACCACTTGATCGTGGGGTCTCCGGTGTTGCATGAAAGTCGTGCTCGTGCGGAGGTTCGGGGTTGCCGTGCGGATGTTCGGGGATTTGGCCGTGATGCAACATTATATCGGTGTCGCGTCGCTCACTGCTCTCGATCTGGGCGATGGTCTCAGGCACCAAATTCTGCCGGCTAGAACCCTCACCGCGACGGCGGTGGCCGCGGGAGCACCTAACCTCCACTCCATGCAGGAGTAGAAAGGTCACACGATCGAATAGGTCGTGTGCCGGCCCAACATCGAAGACGCTGTCCCTATAGTACGCCGCCTCCAGCTCGTCCGCTGACGGCACTATTAACCCTGCTAGTACATGGAACTTGCCAGCGGCCTCTGCGATGCTCTTCTGTTTCGGGCAATTCTTGCGACCCCAATCCTTCGTCCGCCACCTGCACATGCGTGGCGTGAAATCTTCTTCTTTGCGCAACGCATAGGTGTCTCCAATGCCCGAGATGCACTCATAAGCTAGTATCTGAATACAAATAACACAATAAATATTAGCAATTACTTATATGTAAAAACAAGGTATGCAAAGAAGCTTAATAATAAATCACCTGAAGTGGCTGAACGAACCCACTTATCAGCCACTCCCGTGGGTTCTCCCGTAGATTTTTCCTCACAGCGCGCATGACCTCCTTGAAAGCCTCGCTGCCCCAAGGATACTCTGAGAAAGCAAACCGGTCTTCAGCGAGGTGAAGGACCCAGGAAGACACGACGGTGTCCTTCTTGGACCTTCGAGGCAGCAACACCGCGGTGGCGAAGTAGACATCCGCCAACTTGAGCTTCTCTTCGTCCGCACGTTCCTCGTCGCCAGACATCGCCTCCAACGCCTGCTTGACGTTCGACAGGCGAATTGTTGAACTAGCGCCAAAATGCCTCCTCGTGAATGCTTCGACGCGGTCCACCGCCGGTATCGCGGCTGCGAACTTGAGGCCGGTGATTAGGCAATACTCCGATTTTGAAAATCGAAGTGGTTTTTTGCCAACAACCATCCACAGCTCTTCGCGGGTGTGCAGCGCCGTCTGCCTTTGGATAAGGTACCACAGCAACTGAATCGAGAGGTTAAAGTCCGGCTCGGCCATGACAAGGCGGCCGAACGGACTGTGGGCATAATATAGGGCACACTCCTCATCGTTAAGGCACTGTCTTATCAGCTGGCTGGCCTCGCCGTATAGCGAGGTCACTGTAGGACGACAATCAGGAACTTCTGTGCCCAACTGCGTCTTCATCACAACCTAATTTATACGTAAAACACAGTTTAGCCAATTACTTGGTATATGAATATTGAAAATTGAAAACCCTTATGCACATATGGCCAGGGGACCGCATCGTATATGCTGACAGTCAAGCACGGATGCGACTGAGACCCCTGCGCATGAGCAGGGGACCTGTGCGTATCTTCACGGGATCTGTGTCTACTTTCACGGGACCTTTGCGTATATTCACGGGACCCGCCCATAAGATGATGGACTAGGCAAGGGTCCCCTGGATATAAGCGCGGGTCCCTTGATTATACGTGCGGGTCCCCTGACCGTAGCGCGCGGGTCCCGTGTTGTTCTTCACAGGCGCAAGGTCACGAGACCCACGCGCTGCGACCAGGGAATCCGCTCGTTATAACCAGGGTACCACGCTTATACGCAGTGGACCCGTGCTGGGGCCATCATTTTATGGGCGGGTCCCGTGAAAACGGGCCTGTTCAGTTCAATTCTAAGCACGGTCCTATGCTTATCAGCATGGGTCCGCACCGAATTAGGGTTTGCTGCGTTAAATTGAAGAAGACGCAGAGTAGAGAAAATACCTTCTCGGTGTTCGCGTTGATTGCCATTGTCGATTTACGCTCTAGGACTGGGTTTTACTTGCAGAGAATAGTTGGACTTGCAGAGAAACGATTTGCAGGGCGTTTTGTGTGCAGGAGAAAACGATTGAAGTGAATTGAAAGTTAAAGTGGTGGTTCTGAAATGCTTTTTAACTTTTACTGTTCCATCACGGGTCAGTTACTTGCAGTTAAACCTGAAAACCCTTTAATGTAATACCCCTTTATGTTGATTACATAACTAACCTAATTAAATTAAATTAAATACCATAGCACTATCTATATTTTTTAACGGAACTAAATATTACATTATAAAACATAGTTAATTTAAAATACAGTATTAATTATATTGTCAAGGTCACGTACATCAATAATAATAGCATATCTTGATTGATAAAATTATTAAATAATTTATTCTACCCTTCTCGCCCTTCTCCACCAACCGGAGCTTGGTCGACATCCTTCTGCACAGCGTTGTTTCGGACAACCTCGATCCAACCTGGGCCTTGGATCACTTCGCTCTCAGCCTCGTCTGTCGTCGTTTCGGACAGCCTTGGGTGCTTGTCCTTCGATAACTTCGCTCATAACATCGTCGTCGTCGACCTCGAGAGCATCGTCGTCGCCGTTTAGGAATCTGTCGATCTCGGCCACGATCCACGCCCTCCTTTGGGAGAGGTCGACACCGAGGTCGGCCTCCAGACGGCGGCGGACGGCGGCGGCCGTGGTAGTCCAGGGGTCCGAGCGACGGACGATTTCGTGGAGGCGGGCGACGATTTGGGCGTCTGTCACCATTCTTCCTGTTTTGTTTCTGGGATTATTTTTAAAAATGTTAGATGCTGTGTGTTTGATAAATCCAAGCCTTATATAGCTTGCAAAACGCCGTAAGAGCTTCCCAAAACCATAACATATAACGCGGGACCAAGCTCTAGTACACGGGACCCAAGCTCTAGTGCGCGGGACCCAAGCTCTTGTGCACGGGACCCAAGCTCTACTGCATGAAGCATGCGCGGGTCCCCTGTGTTTACGCGCAGGTACCCTGCATTTATGCGCGGGTCCCATGATCTAATGGGCCTGCCCTAATGTGCGGGGACAATGCACTGATGCGCGGGGCCCGTGAATTTATGGGCGGGTCCCGTGAATTTATGTGCGGGTCCCGTGATTTACTCGCCGCACTAATGTGCGGGACTCCTGCTTTAATGTGGGGTCCCACGTTGTAACGCGCGGAACGCGCGGGTGGCCTGCTCTGCTTTCAAGCAGGGTCCCCGGATCAACTGGAAGTAAAAACAATGAACATGTTCGGCCTTCCAAACCGGAATTTCCGAAGCTTTGAGAACCCATTGGAAGGGTTTAGGACTGAGAGTTACAGATTTAGATGGTTATATTCAAAATACGACCCGGAAAAATACTTACACTGAAGCGTGAGGTTCGAATCTTTCGTTCGCCGAGGACTTTCCAGTTTCCTTCGACTGTGAAGAAGCGCGATATGAGGTCGGGGAATTTCTCTTAAGGACGAGGACGAAGAAGAAGAATAATTCGGTGAGGTGGAGTGGAATGAATGCTTTCTGCTGCAAAATGGACGTGCAGCTTTTAATTCATTTCAGGCGTTGTATTTTATTTTTGTTTTTCTTTTTTTTTTTTATTAATAATAAGGGATTACGAAAAGATGATTAAGTGTTAATTAAAAAGAGTGCTATTGACCAAAAAAAAAAGTCAAGAGTGCTATTTTTTTAAACTTGACCGCGTCAAAGGCCATTTTTTAAAAAGACCCCAGTTTATCTTCTCTTTCCTTTTTTTTTCCGTTTAATAATTATAAGATCCCTATGGACAATTTTGTGGGCTAGTAATGGTATGTGAATAAAGCCTTAGCCTACTATTCTCAACTCTATCATCAGCCCACAGCATCCCTCTCGTACCAAAACAAACTAACTCGCACCATTTCTCAATTCTCACTTTGTTTCTCAAAGGCTCTCTGATTTTTTATCTTGTGTTTGAATTCTGATCTGGATTGCTATTCACCGCTCCCTTTTTCCTAGTCACCGCCCCCTAAAGGGCTTGAAAAAGACAATATTGCCCTTTGATATTTAAATTAATTTAGAAAGAAAAAACTAACGTGTATACAAAATTCTGGTACGAAATACTGAAATTACACACACAAACAAATTCGAACGATCTTCGGCAATGGATCGAAACGGAAAAAAAATTCGAACGATCGATCGATACGGAAAAAATATTTATTTAACATTTTAGGACCGATCGATCGATATTGTCGTAAAAATCATTCATACGTAGATGAATTAGTGAACACGGATCGAAATAGTATGAAAAAAGTCCCGACCGAACCAAAATTTCGGCCGGCGCTTGGCACGGCCGAACAATAGTTTCGGCCGCCACAAGGCACGGCCGAAGCACAATTTCGGCTCTGACATGTGGCGGCTGTCGATTCTTTCCATTCTTGCAACTGTAAGAGAAAAATTCTGTCCCTATCTCAAGGATAACTAGTAAAATTAATTTAAAAAGTGCAAAAAATGAGGGATCTTAAATCAAATCACACCAAAGAAGCAATTGGTAATGAAAATACAGTTAGGCTCTACCTGAAACCTATGTGGTCCGCGGGAACTAAAATATACAAAATTAAGTATGATATACTCCCTAAGGCTTTCATTTGAATTGGTCATTTAACATGGTATCAGAGCTTGGGCCAAGAGGTCATGGTAACAAAGCCTCACGACCACCCATTAAAAGAAAATTCCACGTCTAACTAAGGTAAGAACGAAATCAGCCTAGACGTAAGAGAGCGTGTTGGAAATAAAACCTATAAAATTAAAATACACGCTTCTAAATCCTAAGCTTTTAGGTTGAAGTGGTAATTTAACGTGGTCAAAGAATAAAAGTTAAATCATAGACTCATCATGGTTCAAGAATACAAAGCTATTATCTGAAGAAAAATCAGAATAAAACCAACAATGAAATTCATAATCAAGAACTCGACTGGAGTTTCTAATGGTTCACTTATTCGCAGTGTTTCTTCATCTAGATTACGATTTTTCACAAGAATCCCCACAGCCGCAACCCCTCAACTGTTACCATCGCACACCTAAATCGTCGAAAGGATCTCGTCATCATATGCAAAAGACCTTCACGCGTCCAAAAGACTCGGTATTGAGACCAAGGAAAACAAACCTAAATTTGTTACACCGGTGCACTATAAGCTCATCAATTACAGTGCAACCAATAAAGAGCTTAACATTTCTAGATTGCTAAACAACCAAGTCCTCCCGCCCCCTTTTATCTTTTTGAAAGCATTTGATTCAACGAAGAAAGAAAGACACAGAGTGTACAAAAGTCAAAATAACTCCAAACATAAAATCGCGAGGAACATAATAGGGAAGCAGCCATGCATTGCCAACACCGTTTCAGTTCAATCTGAGTCGATTTGAAGTAAACAAGCAAGGTATAAACAATATATATATATATGTGTGTGCACCAAAAGCTCAAAGATAACCAAGAGAAACTGATTATTAGAACACGCCTGAGCCCCGAATCACAAAGATTACCTGATAGAAGAGCTGTTAAGAGCAAATTCTCCAATTTTTTTCCTTGTTTCTCGTTGGAAATGGTGGTGTACCTCTGCTCTCTGCGGTCGCTCCTTTGTTAGGTGAATGGGGTTGGGTTGGAAATGAAACCAGCTCGGCCTTCTTTGTCACCTTCTTCTTCCAAGAGGTTAATTGGGCTGGTGGAGGAAACAAATAACAAAAAATATTTAGAAAAATAGAAATCGATATCTGCGGAAAATCGATTTTTTTTTTAGAAAATAATGTGCATTGTGCATGTGCAATAAGTAAATAATTCCCATTGCTTTGCAATTGCTTGTATATTTAGGAAATATAAAAATCTATAGCAAGCCAACTTTAAATATCGTATTATTAAGAAATTAAAAAAATGTAACATATACATGATTATTTCCTTTGTCCATTGCATGTTTGATCAGTGTCAATTCCCTCATTACACGATCATTTCCCTTACAAATTTGTGAAAAATGAGAATTGCCATTTACGCTACTTTACTCTCTCTCTTTATCTTTTGTCAAATCCCTTAATATCATAGTACACACAAAATCGACGGATAAAAAAGTGTTGTAATATAACTTTGACTAAAAAAAAAAACCCCAAAGATTCCCAATAACTAAACCAAGATTGACGCCAACTTTATAACATAGATCTTGATCTTCATACACACACATTTGATCAACTGAAGCACACAATAAGTCAGCAGCCAGGCAAATGGCCTCGCAGACACTCGTAATAACAATTATCTTCGCCAGCTGCTTCCTCTCATTATCCTCCTCGAATTCGATCCACGAGGCATGCAAAGCCTCGCGGGACCCACCGAAATGCGAGTCTTGGCTGTCCAAATCCACCAACCTTCGTCGCTGAGCCTCACCTCCCACAACACCCGCAAGGGTCGGGAAATGGTCCGAGCCCTACTCCAATCCTCCCGCCGAGGCAAAGCAGCCAACCTAACCAAGGCTGCCAAGTCGTGTCTCAAGGGGCTCAAGCTCGCCTGCCACAGGCTCAACCTCGCCCGACGACGACGACGAAAACGAGCCCCGTCGACCATCAAGGACTCGCGGGCGTGGACGAGCGCATCGCTTACATATCAGCAAGGGTGCTGGTCGGGGCTCAAGAAGGCCAACGACGGCTCGACGACGTTGGTCCTAGATGCCATGGCCTTCTTGAACGACACGTTGATCCTCGGGACGAGGACCGCCTTGGCCATGATGGCCAACTACGACTTCTTCGGGGACGAGACCGGGTCGTGGGGCCCCGTTCGTACCGAGAGGGAGGGGTTCTGGGCACCGCCCGCGGGTCGGGTTCCTCCTCCCGGGCTTTCGGCGGGCCAAGGCGGGGTGCCGCGCGGGCTGAGGCCGGACGTCACGGTGTGTAAGGACGGAGGGTGCGATTACGAGACAGTCCAGGACGCGGTCGACGGGGCACCGGTCGGAAACGGGCCGGGCGAGCGGTACGTCATATTCGTCAGGGCGGGTATTTACGAAGAGATCGTTCGGATTCCTCTGAAGAAGACGAGCTTGGTTTTGTTGGGGGACGGGATGGGGAAGACGGTCATGTCGAGGAACGCGGGCCAGCCCGGCATGCCACGTACAATTCCGCCACGTTTGGTGAGTTTTGAAGAAGAAATGTTGCAGTAGGCCGGTTATGTTTTCGTCCTTTACGTTTCGTCCTTTTGCAGGTGTCTCGGGAGATGGATTCATGGCGAGCAACCTGACATTCCAAAACACGGCGGGTCCCGAGGCACACCAAGCCGTGGCCTTCCGTTCGGACAGCGACCGTTCGATCGTCGAGAGCTGCGAATTCATCGGAAACCAAGACACGCTCTACGCCCACAGCCTAAGACAGTACTACAAATAGTGCCGTATACAAGGAAACGTCGACTTCATCTTCGGGTTCTCGGCATCGTTCTTCGAAAACTGCACGATCCTCGTCGCCCCGCGGCAGGTCGACCCAGAGAAAGGCGAGAAGAACACCGTCGCGGCCCAAGGGAGGACCGACCCGGCCCAATCGACGGGATTCGTCTTCCACAACTGCCTCGTCAACGGCACGGAGGATTACATGAAGCTATACTACGGCAGACCTAAGGTACACAGGAATTTCTTGGGGAGGCCGTGGAAGGAGTATTCGAGGACTGTTTTCGTCAATTCGACGTTGGAGGCTTTGGTATCGCCCGAAGGTTGGCTGCCTTGGGACGGAGATTTTGCTCTGCGGACTCTTTACTACGGCGAGTGCTGTAATAAAGGCGATGGTGCTGATACTTCGAACCGAGTCGCTTGGAGTAATCAGATTCCTGCCGAACATGTCGGGGCTTATTCCATTCAGAATTTCATCCAAGGAGATCTGTGGATTCCTGCGCCGTTGTAAAGTAAAACTTTACCAGAATGAGAGATCCTGTAATGGTTTGAATTTTACTATCACAGAGAAAACAATGCATAATTAAGAAACACAGTTGTTAGATAATTTTAATGCTAAAATTTTATGGTGATTGTGAACCTATTTTGGCCGTGATCTACAACGAAGACCTTCAAGATCAGTGGCTGCGGCAGAAAACTTTCCTAGTGGGTCCAGTCTAATTGGACCCCATACCCTATATTTTGAAAAATTTTACATCGGTCCCTGTAGTATAATTTGTGTTCAATTCTACCCCAAACTTACAAAAATGTCCCAATTTAGAACTAATAAAAAAATTCTGTTTTCATATTAAGTCAGGAGCGCTTTTTCATTTCCTATGACCCCGTTCTTCTAATAAAGTTTAGACTCAAACATAAACGTCCATTCTATGCATTTGCAACATTTAAATATAAATATATTATTATATATTCTAATTTATTATATTATTACTTTTATTATGTATAAGAAAATTGATTTGAGGATAATTGTAATATTTATGAGTATTATGTGTAAATTTGTAATTATTATTGATACACCAAATTAATTAGATGGTAGTTACTCTAAGCATCTCTCACTTAATAAAATAGAAAGATGTGAGATTATATAACTTAGTACATATTTTGTCTTTAGTCCAGTGGTAAATAGAGCTGTCAAACGGGCCGGCCAGCCCCGACCCGCCCCGCATCAACCCGCCATTAAACGGGACAGGGCGGGCTAACCCGCCAATATAACGGGCTACTAAACCAGTAGCCCGCCCCGACCCGCTGCGGGTTGGCGGGCCAGCCCGCTGTATTTTTTTTATTTTATTTTTTAAATTTTGTGTTTTTTTGCAAATAATACTTAAATTAATAATATTTTTTTGGAATAATTAACAAATAAATCATTTATAAATTAAGTTCTTAACTAAATTAATTATAATTAGTCACTAATAAATATTATTCATTAATATTTAGCATTAAAATATTTATAATATATATACATAATAAATTAAAAAATAAAAATTACTGGCGGGCCAGCCCGCCCCGACCCGCAACCCAAACGGGCTGGCCCGTTTCGGTCCGTCTTTAAACGGGCCAGGAATTGGTTGGCCCAACCCACCTATTTTTCATGGCGGGGCGGGCCAACCCCACGGGCTCGGCCCGTTTTGACACCTCTAGTGGTAAATCTCTTTCTTATATTGAAACTAGTAATTCTTGCACACTCAAATGCATGCGATATACATATATACCATATTAATTTTATAAATATATAGAAGAATGATATCATTTAATTTGAAATTAATGTAAAATAGATTAGAGGGGTAAAAATGAGAATATAAAAGTTACATACTAAATTTAGATTTACATGAAAAGATAGTGGGTGATTTTTTACAATTTTTATTAATATTTTTATTATTTTTTAAAAATTGGCAGACCAATTATGACGGTTTAACATAAGCTTTTCCGCAAAACCAATAAGCCCTTGTTGGAGTGTTTAAGAGTTTTAAACATGAGTGGTTCACAGATATATATATATATAAACTATGGCCGCGTTTGGTTATAAAAGCTGGATAAGACCCATGATAAAAATTAACTAAACAGACCCAAGATAAATAATATGACCTCTCCAACATAGCTTACTTGTACAAGGCCTGCACATCAAATAGCGGGCTCACCCATAATAACGGGCTGGAATAACCAAACCAAACACTGTATTACATAATATTAATAATATTATCAGGCCTTTTATTGGAATCCAAACAGACCATACGAGTTTATATAAACTAGGTTTAAAACCCTCGTGAGAAGGTTTAAATAAACACACGCTTTAGGTGTCGTTACAAAAACTATTAAGGAGTGTTCAATTAATATGTTTATTATTATATTTTCCTTATTATATTGTAAAGTCATTGATGTCCAAGCTTTGAATATTACTTTTGTCGTAAGTTACGTGTGTAATGTAGTTTATAAGTAATTTGATGTATAAATTGCGGTCTAAAGTGAAACTTGCAGCAACACTTTCTTCAATGTTCCACTCATATCTCAGAAAAGACAAGTTTCGGGTTGAGAAGAGAGGCTTTCCTTGTGTATAATCTCCGTCGTTGAGGCATGTGTGGAAAACATACACAAGTGCGACCAACTGCTTAAGGATGACAAATATCGAAGAGACGAGGAATTTGCAATACCATTCCATAACTAATTTTTAAGCAAGTGACTTTCGCGGTTGGTACTTTCGCAAACTTATCAACACGCATAATGCGGGCGTGGCGTGGCCTCATAAAAATATAATACTAATAAAATTTAACATATTCAACAGAATACCTCGAATACAAGACTCAACGTCAACAAGTAAGAACAAGCACTATTTCAACTGTCATCGAATTTATTCCAAGGAGTAAAGTTACTTAACACATTGAATGATGCTCTTGAAGGAATGGACTGATGAACGTCGTGTCTCAAACAAATTAATGTCACCGAGGATAGAGTTCTGTGATTGAGGCCTCGTTCTTGGAACGTACCGACTTTTCCGAAGAAGAAGAATATTTTATCAGTTTCCTCTCATCAGACTCTGATCTAGTAGCATCATGCCTCTCCGTAGTTTCATTACCTCTCACGAAGAAAGCAGGCTCCGAAGGAAAAGCCAACGTCAATGATAAGCTACTGAGCATCAAAACGACAGAAGCCATCGTCGGCCTATCAGCAACGTTTTCTTGAACGCATAGCAAACCAATATGAATGCATCTCAACATCTCCCTCATCGAACCAGAACGCGACTTCAATATTGGATCGATTATATCTGATGCTGTTCCTTCTTGCCAACTTATCCATGCCTGTGATTTGCGACAATTTTCAGAAATCATGGATTGATTCAGATTGAAGTTTTATGGGTTAATTAATTTTTTTTTTAGTTCAGTCATTTAGGGAAGATGGCATTATAGGGACACATAGTATTTAGAAGGCGGCAGTTATACGGATGGATGATAACTAGGAACACTATACGCTCGAAACCCTATTTCTGTCTCACAACATGCTTAAATTTAAAAGTTATTTCCGCGTTAATGCATCCCTTGAATTTTCCGGAACAATAAAATTATAAGTCGGAACTCTAGAATTTTGAGGAACATAAAGAGTTCCGGCGTATAGTATAATGTTCCGAAATTGATTTTATTTTTAAAACGTTAGTGTCCCCTATGAGCTAAACTGTTATCCCAATAATGCTATCTTCCTAAATCACGCGACTAGAAGAATATTTAAGCCAACTTTTTATCGTCGATAGAGGTTTTCAGTGCTTACAGAGCTCAAGAGATCTTGTATGCCACCGCCGTGGTTTTGGAAACAGTTGTTTTTCTGACCGCTTACGATCTCTAAGAGTAATACCCCGAAGCTGAAGACATCCGACTTTATGGAGAACTGTCCGTGCATTGCGTATTCCGGGGACATGTATCCACTGCACGTGCACGAGTTGTAGATAGCAATAAGATTGTGTTGTAACAGCTTATTGCATTACCTTATATTGTTTGTTTACTTACTAGGTTCCAACAATTCGACTCGTGCTTCCCTGAGTCTGTTCATCGTGGACAAATAATCTTGCCATGCCAAAATCTGCAATCTTAGGGTTCATCTCTCTATCCAAAAGGACATTAGACGGTTTGAGATCACGGTGAATGATTCTGAGCCGAGAATCTTCGTGCAGGTACAACAATCCTCGAGCGATGCCTCCTATGATCTTGCTTCTTCTTTCCCAATCCAACTGTGATCTTTTCTCCGAGTCTTTGACATTGTGTTAGGTAATCAGTTGGATTACACGGAAGAGAGTAAAGAATTGAAAAAAGAAAATGCTAATTCTATTCCCATTACCGAAAATGAATTGGTCGAGGCTTGCGTTCTCAACGTATTCATACACGAGAAGCTTCTCTTCTCCTTCGATGGAGAAACCCAATAGCCGAACAAGGTTTCTGTGCTGAAGCCGTGCTAGTAATAAGACCTCGTTCT
Source organism: Craterostigma plantagineum (assembly GCA_027422505.1). NCBI lineage: Eukaryota > Viridiplantae > Streptophyta > Magnoliopsida > Lamiales > Linderniaceae > Craterostigma > Craterostigma plantagineum. The sequence continues at coordinate 66,495 of JAPQWV010000976.1, forward strand.
TGAATTCTTGGTCACCTTGGCCTGAGTTTTTGGAGAGCCTCTTCACTGCTACTTCTTGTCCGTTTTGAAGTTTTCCCTGATTAAAGTTTTCAGCTTCTACAATAAAAAAAAAAATATCGATATACCAAATACCATACACTAATTCAATTGTTACCTTGTATACAGCACCAAAACCTCCCTGCCCAAGCTTATTTTCATCGGAGAAATCATTCGTTGCGTATCTGATCTTGCCAAAATCGTATTGCAGCGATTCAACCGTGCTAATCTCATCGCCATCTGATCCGAAAGGAAAGACGATATTTAACTACCTTATAACAAATTCTGGAATACAATAGCACAACCAATAATTAGTAGTGATAACTCACTCTCAATATTCTCTCTCGGTAGCTGCTTCGTTCTCTTCTTGAAGATAAACCAACCAATAATCAACAGTACTATCACGAGCGAACCCACAATCGAAAGAACAATGATTATGATTGTACGAGACTTATTTCCTGAAAAAAAAAAAAAGAAAAAAAAACCACAGTTTTCTCCACCGATAAGAACCCAATGCTGCAGCATATTACAAACCTAACTAGTTTTTGATATATTTATTTATTACATACCTGATGGTGGCGGCGGCGGAGGAGGGGACATTAAGAGAGGTGGTGTCGGCGCAGTAGTATTGGGCGGCGTGGTCAATAATTCTTGTATCTTAGTCTCATTATAAAACGGCACATTTTCGTACCTCAGAAAACAACTCTCCAAAAGAACTCTACAGCCACGCCTTCCATCACAAGCCTTGGGTATGTCGCTAGCCGCATTGTAAAGACACCTTTGACAATCCTCAACGCTCAAGTCAGGCGTGCACTGAACCATAGCAAAGATTGTCTGAAAATCAGGCCCAACAACGTTCCCAACGGCCACCTTCACCGAATCCCCACCGTTGGATGCGTTCCCACGAAGATCGTCCAACAAGCTCCTCAAATCGCGGTTAAACTCGGTGGGGTTCGAGGCGTTGTTTACATTAAACACATAGAACTTGTTCCCAGTCTCGAGTTTGCCGAGCAAGCTTTCGTTGGAGTATCTCAAAAGGCAATCGTCTTGCCAGATGAAAGCCTGCTTCTGATTCGGGCAGGAGCTTCGACTTTCGGAAATCGCTGCCTCCGTACAGTTCTTACATGTGCCGAGAGAAACGTCGGCGCGGCACATGACGAAGGCGTCGGCTCTGTCTGGATTTTGGCCGACAGAAGCGTAGTAGAAACCTGTGTCGTTTACGTTTGTGGGCAAAGAAGATAAGCTTCTGTTGAGGTTGCTGGCGTATGTGCTTCCCTGCGTGTAGTTTCCTCCACCGTTTATGCATATGTACGATGATGTAGCACGAGTTATGAAGAGTGTAAGGATGAGGAGGAAGATCGAGGGGAGAAAGAGTTTTTTAGAGCAATCCATGACTTTTTGCTGAATTATTGAGAAATAGTTTCGAAATACGAGAAATCAATAGAACTTCTTTCGAGAAAGGAAAAGGAACTGATGACGATTCTGTTTAATAAGCTTTTTTTTTCCTGGTCAATGTGATTGTGCTTTTGTTCCTAATATTACAATTTTTGGGATTGACTTTATAGAAGACTTGGGACTTTTCAGTTGATAAAAGTCAAGTTTGCGTATGTAGTTTTCTCGCGGCGACGGACCGGAATTTATGGTGATTGGGACAAGACTTTATAATAAAGCAGTTGCCTATGTTGACCGTTTCAACGTAGACCAGCGATGATACCTTGCCGGCCGGGACTTCAATCTTTTAGATATTTCTCGTTTTCTATATGGCCTTTTTCCAATTTTATTATGTTTGGTGTAATTTAGGGTTGTCAACGAGGCGGGGATTCCCCGTTCCAGTGGAGATCCGCCATGAACGGGACAGGGAATCCCCGCTATTTTACCCTCGCGGGGCGGGGACGGGGGGAAATTTTTCCCCGCGGATATCCCCGCCCCGTTCCCCGCCCCACCCCGATTATTAAAATAGTATATATTATATTCAGTTAATATTATTATAAGATAAATAATATTAAAATATACTTTGGATAGTATTAATAATATAAATATGATTAAAATATTTTTAAAATAATATTAAAATATAAAGCTGATTTTTTTCTTTTGCAAAAATAGGTTAAAGTGACACGCGGTGGCGAGTTACATTACACTATACCTAGTATGTATTTATCTTTATTTTTATTTTTTTTTTGTTTTTATCACAATGTATATCTTTTTCGTTTTATTTTATTTTTATTTCAATTTACTCTTCGTAGACAATTAAAATTAATTGCCTATTTATATTATTGGAATTTAATAAAGTAAGTCCAAGAAATAAGATAAAGTGATATAATTAAATTGTTACTCAAGTTAATAAATAGTTAATTTAATTAACAATTATTAACATATATGATAATATATATTCCTTTTATACTAATTTTACATATGTTAATTGTGTAGAGATTTGTTAAATAAGTAAAGCAATCAAATCAAATATCATGAAATTGACAAATATAATCAAGATAAATATGGAAGAAATTAAATCAAATCACGAGCAACCCATATATGGGTAGAATCAACCTAAATATAAACGAAATACATTCAGCGATTATATTTTCCGTCTTTGTGAGTTCTCTACGCCTATAAATACGGGCTTCAGAAGTTCAAAATGACAAGTCAGAGACACTCGAAAATACGAAGCTTCGAGAGACGATATAAGACTTTTAAAGCGTTTGGTTCTCTCTATGAAGTTCATTGTATTTGAATAGTAACATATCAAGATTTTGTTTTCCCTCAAGAAGGCTGTCAACAGTACGGGTTTTCTCTTCTAAGGAACTTCTAAGAAAGAGATGTCTCTAGATATATCGTTATTCATCTTTCTAAGCTCTTCACAGTATATCGTTATTCATCTTTCTAAGCTCTTCACAGTTACACGAGACTTTCTCTTCCATAAAGGTTTCTAGTTCGGACTCATATCATCGAACCCACAGCTTAGAATGGGGCAGAGAGCTGAAGGAAAGGGGGCTTATATACTTCCAAGCGAGCCGCTTGGAGAGCAGTCAGATTCCGGCGAAACATGTCAGTGTATTCCTTCGTAAACAAAAAACAAGAGTAGCAAAACAACGAATGAGAGATTTTGTAATAAAAAGGGTTGAACATTATTATTATTATTATTACAATGAATATGCAATGCATGAGAAAACACAGACGACGGCCATGCCTATGTATGATCTCATCTCATGTCACAGATTTATGGTGATTGAGAGCTGATCTTGGCCGGGATCTACCACGAAAGTCTTAACGACTCTAGACCCATTCGAACCAAAACCAACGAGTTCGACTTCGTATGATCCGTGAAAGCCTCTGAACTCAAAGCGACGCTGTTCGTCGATAACTCCGTGAGCATCAGACATCCACTCTCTCTTCAGTTGGAGAAATCTCCTACCAGCGACGTTAACCTCCCCTTCGGCGTCGACCAAATGCGCATTTTCCCGACTCATGAAAAGCTCCCAGAATCCCCAAAGCATCACTCCCTCCACCGCGGGATGAGCGTAAGCTTCTCGAAGCATAACTTCCAATCGTCGGCCCTAACGTACTCGTTGGCCGACGAAACGTCGAGCTCGGTGAACCACACCGGAAGTCCCAGGATTCCGAGCTTGTCCAGAGCCGAACAGACGACGGGGCCCACGGGACTATCTATGTGGCCCTGCACGCCTATCCCGCCCACGGGGGCGCCCTGTTCTTGAAGGTCGAGGACGTGCTGAACGTACTTCTCAGGCGAAGACCTCGAATCTGCGCCGTCCTCGACATGGTAGTCGTTGACGAAGAGTGAGGCCGACGGGTCGAGCTGATGTGCCGTCTTGAACATCTGGGCTCGTACGTCCTTCCCAAGACGGTCCTGATAGAACGACCCGTGGAGCATCTCGTTGTTCACATCGTAGTGCTCTAACTTCCCCTTGTAGCGGGTCAGGAGGCCCGTCAGGCGGCCCTGAACAGCCCTGGCTAGGTCGTTCTTGCTAAGGGCGCGGACCCACGGCTGGACCGCCGACTCGACTTCCCAGAATATGCAGTGGCCGCGGACTCGAACGTTGAGGCTATTGCAGAGGCTCAGCATCTCGTCGGCGTCTCTGTAGTTGAAGCTGCCTTGCTGCTGCGGCTCCGTCCAATACCACTTCAGCTCGTTCCCGAAAACGGCCCAGTTGAAGTTCTTGGAGAAGAAATCGACGAAGTCTTCGTTGTCTATCTGCGACCTGTTCATGCATGAGCCGAGCGGGAAGCTGTTTTGCTTCTGTTTGACTCTTACGAAAGTCCCGGCTAGTGTTGTGGGGTCGGACGAGGTAAACTGTAAGACAACGTCTCGCTTTCGTATCTACAAAGAAATCAGGGCTCGAACGTCAGAAAGAATTGGTTCGATATATATATGACGTATAACCCACAAACTATTATTAATCACCATTTCCGTCTGATTTTTCAGGTGCCTGAACCTCGCACGCCTATCCACGGCAAAGATTTGAAACCCGGCGACCATGAGATCGACCCCAGGGTCGGGACCCTGAATGTAAACCATTACTTTCCCGGGCTGCTTTTCGAGCCTAAAAGAACCGCCGATTTCGTGCCATTTGTCGTCATCGACCTCAACTTGGCCTCCGTTGACCCACTGACCGTCCACGTCGAGGGCGACGTTGATGCCCTGAGGCTTAGCCGAGCGGCTGCCTATTCGAACCCACGCCGAGACTTGGTACGTCGCGAAGAGGCTGATTTTGTCTGTGATCGTCTGGGCGGGACCCATCCACGTCTGCGTACGGTTCGTGACGAGGATGTAATGGCCGCTCAAGGGCTCGTGCGGTCCTAAGGAGTCCCTAGCCATCGAAGGCAGTATGTGCGGGGAACCGTTTGCTACTGCTGTGAGGGTGCAGTTTCCCAGGGGAAAGAAGCCGTTCGTGCCATCGCTGAGACTGCTGTTTGCGACGATGTTGACTCCAAAAGCAACGTCCTGCTAACATTAAAAGCAAAAAATACTTCATGGTGCTTCAGCGATGGCATTTTTTAGTCGATGGTGGCTACAAGTTAAGTTTGTTACCTCGATTTCTGGCGGGAAAGAAGGTGGAGGCTTCGAAGCGTGCCTTACTACCATATTATTTAGTAAGATGTCTATGCCTGGCGGTGGACCTTCTAAATAGATAACGGCCCTCGAAGGAGAAGCGTTCAACAGAAATTTCCCTTGCAGCTGAACCCAGTCTTTGTCTGTCGCCTGGACACTGTGGTGATGATGACAGGCGAACTAAAGATATGATATTGATCTCAGAAATTTTGAAGGTATAAAAAGAATGCAATTTTTCATTGAGAGTAACCTGCCAATGCCTATGTACTGCTCGCGGAGATCGATCGACTGAACCCAAAGCGTGGCACGGAGATCTGTGCTAGCGACGTTATTACCGTACAATCGAACAGTAGCAACAACCTCGTACGCAAGTTTTCTCTGTACTCTCCCTGTTATCTCCTGCTGAATCCCGTTCCAAGTCTGCGTGCGATTCTCAGTCGATGCGAAGAACTTTCCAGAAAGTGGAAGAACCTTCCCACCTGACATGGAATCGTGCAAGACAATCTTGCAGCCTCTTCCCGACCAGTTGTTGAGGCCGTCGTCAAACTGTGGATTCAGTACGATGTTCTCCTCCTCTTCATCGTCGGGGATTGGCCTAGAGCTCTGTCTCTGTCGTATATGAAAACCGAATATTTTCTTATTTATGTGCTGTAGTACAATTTGGGAAGTTGTGACATATTACAGTCGCTTACATCATCGTCATGTTGGCAGGAGACAACCACTGATCTTAGGAGAAGGTCAACGCCAGGTGGAGGACCTTCGAGGTAGAACGTCGCCCGACGAGGACTATCTGATAGGGAAAACGTACCTTCTAATTTCTCCCAATGCTCTTGGGAAGCACAAGTTCTGCATTAGTAGTAGTAGTAGCTAAACATCAGAAACTAGACAAGAAAGAAAAAAAAGAGGTGTAAGAATAATTAAGGGATGTATATATATACTACCTTCCAACGAACAAATAGCCAACCGAGGAATCATGGTATTCGAGCTTTAAGGTTGCTTGAACGGTTGCAGAAACTTCTTTTTGGCTAGCAATGCGAACCCACGCACAGACGCTGTAAGTGGGGCCTACGACGACACGGTGTGTGATGTCTTGTTCGAGGCCTTGCCAAGGCTCTTTTCGGTTTGTAATGACAGCGTATCGGCCATGTGGAAGCTCACTGCTTTCTGGGGAAACTACAAAGGCTTCACAGCAATTGGGGCGCCATTGATCGAGCCCACCAGAGAAATCATGGTTCTGGATGATATTCAAGAGCGATGATTTCTTCGATTCGCATTTCAATTTCTGCAGTAAGTACCATATGACATGATTTCTAGGAAAGTTTAGTCTCGAACAGCCACGCACAGACATATATAACGACTCTGTAAGCATGTAATAATGCAGCTGAATATGGAGAAATTGAGACTAAAAATCATCCACTAAGATGGTTTTTGAGCAAAATCATTACCTCGTCGTACTGATGGCAATCATCGGCATCATTTGTTGATGTCATCGTGCCGTTTGGTTCCTAAGATCAATCAAAATCGAATTTTTATTTCTTCTGGTAAAAAAAGGTGTTCAGTATCAAATCGTCAACCATAAACCCCCCAAAATCACAAAAACATAAACATAATTACCTGTAAATCTGCGTCTGTTTCCCTTGACTTTGAGCCACGAGTTGTGAAGCAGCAATTGATGAATTTGCTCATTTATATAGCACGACATCTGATGCCTCAAACGTCGCCAAGAATTAGTGTTGTGAATCTAAAGACAAACCGCTGTCAACTAAACGAATGTCAAGACTTAGAAGTGTCTTTTGGTTTCCAATTAAAAAAAACAATTTTGTTTGTTTGCTTGGCTATGAAATAGAGCTAATCTGATGCCAAAGAATGCTACTTTCGATATAAGAAAGGGTTCTTTACATTGTTTCAGCGGCTAAGTTTCTTTGGATTGCAGATTGCGGAATGGATTCTTGAGACAAAAGATTTATCATGGTCATACCTAGTTTGATTTTACGGGTTTTTTTTAATTAGATACCTTTAGATCTCTCGCAACAACCCATGATTGTCTGAAACATCTTCAACAAGAAAGTTAGGTGAAACTGGGTTCTGTCTTAATGTGACTGTTCAGTTCACCATTCTATTGTAAGATTTCTCGAGAATGATACCGTAAGACTGAGACAAGATCTAATGAGACAGACCACCACTCTCGTTTGCAAATTTTTTTTGTCGAGGAAAATTCCATTAACAGCCCTTGGTAGCACTTTTCAACTCAATTATTGCTTATATTCAAATAATAAAAAAAATAAGCATAAGATTAGTATAACTTTAGTCCCTATTATCTCTATACATAGCTATTGGGGTGCCATGTTTGTTTTGCCTCGGAGCATTGTGCACAGAATTGATCATGTGTGCCGAGAATTCCTATGGGGAAAGGGTGTAGGTGGTAAAACTAGGGCCTTGGTGGCTTGGGACATTGTGTGCCTTGAGAAGAAGTGGGTGGGGGGGGGGGGGGGGTCTTAATATAAAGGATTGTGGGATGTGGAATGATGCGAGCATTGGGAAGTTGGTTTGGGACATTTCTAGCAAAAAAGATAATTTGTGGATCAAGTGGATCCATAGCATTTATCTAAAGGGGCAGGATTTCTGGGAATATGTTCGCAGAGGAGAATGTAGTTGGCAATGGAGTCAGTTACTCAAAGCCTGTGACTTGTTCAGAGAGGGGTATGAGCAGCGCAAGTGGAAAAGTGATTCCTTGGGCTGTTATTCTATTGCCTCGGGGTATAGGTGGTTGCTTGGGGAAAAACCTAAGTTTGTAATGGCTTCAGTTGTGTGGAATCGATCCCTAAACACTCTTTTATTATGTGGCTAATGGTTCAAGGGAAGCTTTTAACTCGGGATAGACTGCTGCAATGGGGCATGGTTTTGGATGGAAAGTGTGAGCTGTGCTCGGTGGGTGTTGAATCTCATGTGCACTTGTTCTTTGGATGTCCTTATAGCCAGCAGGTACTTGATCTTGTGAGTGGATGGGTAGGAATTTCATTTCCTGTGCAAGAGCTTGGGTGGAGGAACCTGCTGCTCAAACTGGGGAGAGCCAAAAACAGGATTGCCAAATTGCAAATTGCGGCATTTGGTGCGGTGGTCTATGTGGTGTGGAAGGAACGAAATGAGCGAGTACATGGCTCCGGGGGTCATCCAGATGGTGTGCTTTTTGAGATGTTTAAGCGCAGCTTCAGAGTGTATCTACGTGGCTTGAGTTTTAAGAAATTATCGACTAAGGAGCGGGAGTTTATACATGATTTGATTTGTTAGGAGGATGGTTTTGATGTAATCTTGACTTGTGGTTAATGAAAATCTTTTCATACCAAAAAACTTTAGTCCCTATTTTAGGTTTACTTTATACTAGTAATTTAGGCACCCTCGATGCATGTGCTCTTGTTAGTCTGTTATAAAAATATTATATAAATTTTTGAATATTTAAATTTTAATAATAATATTTTAATTTAATTTAGTATGGCATAAAATGACTTTGTGGTGTCATGTTTAATATAATAGTATTTAAATGATGTTTTTAATTTTATTCGATAATGGGAAAATCGTAATTAATATGGAATTGCAATTCATTTGACATTAGATATGAACGTCCGTATTATTTTGGTGAATGCCTCTTATATTTTTTTTATTAATTTTTATTTGAGATGAAAAAATAGAACGTGATTTGTCTCTCTTAGAACGTGGTTTGAGTTGATAATCTTTTTTAATAACAATTAATCTAGAAATTGACACACCAAATTTCTAATTGCATACACATTGTTATGTTTTTAGTAATTCAAAACTGTAGTGTTTGGTAAGTTGTGAACGTGGGTTATGTTTTTAAAAAAATAATTATTAATTTGTAAGTAAAATACGATTGGTCAATACACAGACCAAATTAATTGAATTAGTGGCAGTTTAACCGAAGCCCTGACCATTAATAAAATAGAATAGATAAATATTTGTGAAATTTTAGTCCTTTGGTTTGTTTAGCTATTTTAAATGTGGATTTAATGCATGTTTAGATGTTTGGCTCATAGATATTTATAAACAATGGTTTTATGTAATCCAATTATAAACTCATGTCTACGGGTTTATAAGATGTGTTAATTAAAAATCACTAACTAAACACACATTTATTTTATACTCAATTAGTTTCATATAAACCTTACTAATTTAAAGCTTCTAACTAACAACCTAGCTATCAAACGAGCACTTATATATTAATACCGATATCTTTTATAAAAATAATAATACTTAAGTCACATACAAAATGTATATTATCTGTCAAAATGTGAAAAAAACTAAATTTTGAATTAGATGAAAAATTAATTAATTACTTAATTAATTTAATATAAGTTTCAAGCCAACGTACGGAAAAGAATGAATTTTTTACAATTTTCAATGCTTTTTACAACCATATGTGTAAATAGTAGCAATATATTGTCAAAATGTATAATAAATAAACGAATTAGAATATTTTAGTGAAAAATGTGTCATCATTACGTTTTGAGGCTCATTATGTTTTGAGACTTATTATGTTTTAAGACACTGGAAAATGTGTCATCATTGCGTTTTGACGCTCATAATGTTTTATGAGATATATAACAAATTAACACAACGATGTAACTGACACTATCAATATAGTACCTCCATAGACTATCATCCACGTACTTGAACGGCTCTTTGAAGGATCACCCATGATTAGTCTGATAGAAGTAAGAACTCAAGCAGTAAGAACATTTAATCGTCGAGGTAAGAACTAGTATTATTTATCTTTTCTTATTTTATCCACCTCTTTCTGTTTTGTGTCAGTCCTTTACGTCATTGGTTGGTTTTTCTTTTTGCCTTAGCCCCTAATTTATACTCCATTAATTCATGTTACATTCAGCAACTGATATACTCACTAATATTAGAGCCAAATTGTACTAAATACATACAATCAGTATGTAATAGAGTAAATATAATCGGTAATCCAACTACTACTATTTTTATATATAAGAACATCTACATCTTAAAATTATCCAATTGTTGGGAGGTTGAATTTGACCTAATATTGGATCCAATATCATAGAGAACTGAGTGATGTAAATTACACAATTGGGTCCAAGACATCATCAACAAGTGAAGACATTGAGTAGTAATTATTCACTTTGAGAGCTTATGAGTATTCGGGCGGCGTAGTTCTTGAGGAATGGTAGCCTTGGTAACGGAGATAATCCCAACAAACATCATACGTCCAAGGACTGTCCCAGGTTACACATTGTTTCATATTGATTATGAAATAATCCACCCAATCATTCACATCCATCTTGCGCCCCACGACTACCCCAACATTTTTATTCTTATTATTACTCAACAAGCCGCAACAGAAGAAGATCATCAACACCACTCCAACTTTCATTGCACAACTGAGTACACCAATCCTCATTTTAGCGAGCCTGTGTATGTAAAGCATTTTGTTCTATAAAGACAATAGAACAAAAAAACTCAAAGAAAAAGAGAAAATCTAAGCAATTTTAGTGATGATCAATCAGACAGTGGCCTATTTCATATCACTTTAAGAATAGAAATTAACACCAAACACAGCAAGCTGCGTCCAGTTTAAGACTCAAAGGAAGGTAAGTCAATTCAGATCCCGTGTCAACTATCATCCCACCTCTTTGTCCATCGACATCCCTCGTAAGTAGAGCAGTCTTCTTGTCAAATTCCAATTCAGCTTCTCCGATATATATGTTCGTAATGTCGATATAATATCCTCCGTACGCGACCATCAGGATCACGTACTCGAGTGGTTTCTTAATTGGATCACCCATTATTAGCATGCTGCTGCTCCGATGATGGTAGTCGTCTAAGATGTATCCCAAGCAGTAGGAAAACTTAGTCGTCGACGTCTGGGATAAAAACGAAAGCAAACTTCCTCCTTCAATCCCAAAATACCGTCCGTGATGATGTCTATCCCAGTCGAACAACCAAAGACTAAACCCTCTAGTACTCGCTGAGCTAAGCTACCTGCTCCCTCTAAATAGAAATCTTCACGACTTAGAACGCTGCGACTGGCTTCCCCAGATGCGTAGCGGCTGTGAAACAGACAATGGTTCTGTTGGCATCCATGAACGCAGAATTCGGACCCGCAATCCAGAGCTCTGTACGACGACGATCGCCTCGAGTCGTACTCGGGATCTACGCCGTAAATACTCTCAGCTCGACATAGTATCCAAGTCAATGTACTGCCCGTATCAATTAGCAAGTGCTGAAGAATCCTTTGCTGCCCCACTCTGACGCGAACGGTAAACAAGGAACGCAGTGGACTAACCGGTGAAACGGTTCATGGAAAAGAAGACTCATCTTTGCCCTCCGGTACGGCAAAACCAGAAAGACCAGGGGTCCAAGTCCCAACTTCAGTGTCCTCCTACCACTTCCAACAAAATGTATAATAAATAAACGAATTAGAATATTTTAGTGAAAAATGTGTCATCATTATGTTTTGAGACTTATTATGTTTTAAGACACTGGAAAATGTGTCATCATTGCATTTTGACGCTTATTATGTTTTATGAGATATATAACAAATTAACACAACGATGTAATTGACACTATCAATATGGTAACTCCATAGAGTATCATCGGGATCACGTACTTGAACTGCTCTTTGAAGGACACCCATGATTAGTCTGCTGCTCTGATAGAAGTAACTCAAGCAGTAAGAACATTTAAACGTCGAGGTCTGGGACAGAATCGAAAGCAATCCTCCTCTCAATCCCAGAACAGCATCCAAGTATATATATATATATATATATATATATATACCCCGCTCGAACAACCAAAGACAAAATCCTGGATTACTTCAACTAAGTTGTGAGCTCCTTCAAAGGATAAATTCTCACGACTTAAAGCGTTGTTGCTGCTTTCTTCGGATCATATGGCTATGAAATCGCCAACAATTATGATGATGATCGCATCCATGTAAGATCAGACTGACAATCTAAAATTATGTAATGATTGTCTCGAATCATACTCGGGATTTACCCATAGGTACTCCCAACCTGACACCTTATCCACGTCACTATACCGTCCGTATGGATCACAAAGTGCAAACGCAAACCTGTGCAATAGACTAACCCAAGCAGTAAGAAAATTTGATAGTTAAGGTCTGGGACAAATTCGAAAGCAATCATCCTCTCAATCCCAAAACACCGTCCAAGTATATAGCTATCCCGCTCGAACAACAAGACAGAATCCTGGATTACTTCAACTTGCTCCTTCAAAGAATAAATCTTCAAGACTTAAAACGTTGTTGCTGATTTTTCTCAATCCGTATGGCTATATATGGCCAATGGTTATGACGATGATTACATCCCTTATACGATGATAATCGTCTCGAATCACACTTGGGATTTACCCCATGGGTACTCCCGACCCGATACTGTACCCACGTCAGCATGTTGTCCGTATCGATTACAAAGCGTTGACGTACGTTGCGCTGGCCCACTCTGACACGAACAACAAACGCAAATCTGTGTAAGAGACTAAACGACAATATCCATTCATTTTGTCTAATATCTTCTTCAATATCTCCATTCATTTTATCTAACATTTTGTTTAGTATATACATTCATTTTGTTTAATATTTTGTACATCACGACACAAAATATAATTTTTATCCGGAACAAAAAAAAGCAGAACACCAAGAATAACAGCCGCAAAATATTAAATAGTTATTTAATGTGATCATTGAAACGAAATAAGAAAACGTAATGCATTTGAGAAGAGAAAGGATTCATACTTGTCAAATAGACGAACTATAACTTTATATAGACATGCATATCGGATAGTATTAGCAAAGTTCCCAAACAACTTGTCCATGGCATCGAAGATAAGTTATAATCATTTTTATTTGTCTGTTGGGTGGCTTGACAAGACTCCACATTGTAATATTTCACACTTGAAAGTTTTGTGGTAAAATGAGACGCTCCGCTAACAATGAATGATCATTTGAGCGTAGATAAATAACAAAGTTTAACATTTCTTGACTATTTCTTAATACCCGAGACCAACATATTCTGCACAGAAAAACTTTGGTAAGGTATTAAATCAAATTATAATCATATTGTATCTAAAACTGCTAATACGCCTTCGTTGGTTTTCAGATCAATAATAAGCTTCCTTCAGAATTTAGCAACATATCGATGTATCTTATTGTTATTCTCGTTATCTAAACCTTCTTCACTTGTCTACTAATAGCAGGTTACATCAAAATGACGATTAAGATGAGAAAATGCTCGAGTTCTAAACCTTATCTTCACTTGTCTACTTAGAAGGCGATTAACATATGGGATGTTCTAGTCCTTCATTGTCTACATAGCAGGTTATTATTTAACAATGACGATTAACATATGAAATGCTTGAGTCCCAAACGTTATTCTTCACTTGTCTACATTGCAGGTTATTACATAACAATGACGACGATCAACGTATGAAATGCTCGATTATTCACTTGTCTTCTTAGCAAGCAGATTTCAATAACAATGACGATTAGCATATGACATGCTCGAGTCAAAACCTTCTTCACTGATCTTAATAGGTTGCATACACAACAATGGCGATTGGCATATGAAGAAAACACTTGTTCACTGCGAAATGCCTTCCAGTACCAAAGCCTACTTTGCTGGTGGACTGTTTGTGTTTCGTTTATCGCCGTTGTTTATATATGTGGTCTTGTTTATATTTTTATGATCTAAACTTTTTATGCCCTTGGTAATAATTACCGTATTTTTCAAGCAAAAACGAGAATCGCCTATAGAATAATTTTATTCACTAGCCATATGGTTATTCTTGTTGTTTGTTTTAATACACATTAATAGCGGTATGTACGAGTTATTTAACTTTTGTAGCACCATTTACTTGGGTAATTATTATGTTACATTTCATGCAAGCTTGTGTCGGGACCATCATCAAGAATTAACTGGAAGAAAATATAATCCTGCAGGTGCGCAAGTATATCCATTCATTTTGTCTAGCAGGACATTTTGTTCAATATAACAAGCCATGACATTTTGTTCAATATATCCATTCATTTTGTCTAACATTTTGCACGTCACGACACAAATATAATTTTTAATATCCAAACGGAACGAAAATAAAATGCAGACCACCAAGAAATAACACCTGCAAAATATAAATAGTTTTTTATTGTGACCATTGAAATGAAATAAGAAAATATAATGCATTTGATAAGAGAAAGGATCCATACTTGTCAAATAGACGAACTATAACTTTATAGAGAGCGTGCAAGTCAGGTGATATTAGCAAATTTCCCAAACAACTTGTCCATGACATCGAAGATAAGTTATAGTCATTCTTATTTGTCTGTTAGATGGCTTGACAAAACTCCACATTGCAATATTTCCAATTGAAAGTTTTGTGATAGAATGAGACAGTCAATTAACAATAAATGATCATTCGAGTGTAGATAAATAACAAAATTTAACATTCCTTGACTATTTCTTAATGCTCGAGACCAACGTATCCTGCACAGAATAACTTTCATAAGGTATTGAACCAAATTATAATCAGAGTTGTATCTAAAACTGCTAATACGTCTTCGTTGGTTTGTAGATCAATGATATGCTTCCTTTAGAATTTAGCAACATGCCTATGTATCTTATTATTATTCTCCTGATCTAAAGACGCATCAAAACAAATAATTTTTATGGTTTGTAATCATCAATCCTATGTGATGTATAATGATGCTTTCATTCGTTTAAATCGAAGAAGACGGTGATTTAAAAGGTGATAAGTCGAGTAAAAACAGATCATATGCTTTCACAGGTTAACTTCGATCTAAATTAGCAATTAAGATAACCGATGTTCAAAGCCAAATAGTCAAAGTGGCACTTCGAAACATAAGGGACCAGAAATACTCTTGCCCGAAATATTGAAGACAAAAACATCGTTCGCCTTATAAATAACGTTATTGGATTGACGTATTTGAACGGAATCGGATGATTTTAAATTATTGATTCAAAATCGCAACTTCAAATCCAAATTCATTGTTTGGCAAATGTTGAGATTTCGAAATTTGGATTTCAAAATGAAGTTCGGGTTCGAGACACTCGTCGAACTCGAATTCTAATTTTTTCTTAAAAAAATTAAAAGTACAAAAATAAAATAAAAATAATAAATAATAAAACAAAAAAGTTCACAAGCAGGCTTGCGGGCTTTCGAGCACCCACGAGTGAGCTCGAGGTCGACAAGAGCTCGTCGAGCCGGCTCGCGAGTTAGCTCGACTCATCGTTCACCCCTTAATTATTATTATTATATTTATATTTTATTTATTATTATTTATTTTTATTATTTATTATTATTACTATTATTATTATTTACAGAAAACTCATTATGTACTCAACTTTGTATTTCGGAAAGACAACATTTGACATGAAATTTTAAATCCGACAAATAATAATCGTTTAGATTTAACCTTTGGACGAAATCGAAATCTAAATCCGATCGATTGTCAAACGGAAGATTTGGGAAAAATTCGAATTTCAAATAGAAATCCGGAATACAAACGGGAGCATTAGGAAAATGGTTTTCTATCTCGACAAGAAGGCGAACTACATATGTATTTGACGGGAGAGAAATTATATGCATCGGGCCTGCCGAATCAGGCTCAGCATTAATATTACAGCCCAGTCTGCCTAATGCAAATAATCTCCGCATATCTGTTACAGCTCCAAAACCCTAAACTTACATAAAAGAAAAAAAGTATGGGAAATATAGTAAAAGGAGATATTTTTCTGCAGAACCCTAATTTTGCCGCCTACTTCAGGTGGTCGTCATTGTTTGCCTGAGGCACTGTTTATTACGGCAAAAATGTTGCTCTTGTTCGAAACCCCCGCCGGTTTCGCCCTCTTCAAAGTTTTGGATGAAGGCAAACTAACTAAAGTCGAGGTGCGGCAAATGTTTTTTTCAAACCCAAGCTCGTTTTCGTGTTTATTCTTATTGCAATTGTTTTTTATTATACGTTTAAGATGTTTTCTGGTGTTGCAGGATTTGGGCAAGGAGTTCCTCACTCCCGACTCTGCTAGAAAGGTACCAATTCGTTGTGTCTCAGTTTTGAAGTTGCCGCTTGTCCGTTTTGCTTATACTGTCTTATCGGCTTTAGGTTGTCAAGCTTAAAGCTTTTTCGAAGTTTGATAACATGTCAGACGCCTTATCCGCTGCATCGCTCTTAGTTGAGAGTAAGCCAAGCAAAGATTTGAGAAAGTTCTTGCGCAGTCAGTGCGAAGGTGACATTTTGGCAGTGGCGGACTCCAAACTGGGAAATGCGATTAAAGATAAGCTGGTTAGTTCTAACAATCTCAGTTGATGTAACAATCTCAGTTAATGAGCATATTAATATTAGTTTTGAGCTGTTCTTTTGGCAGAAAATCGAATGCGTCCACAATAATGCTGTCATGGAATTGATGAGAGGAGTAAGAAGTCAATTGACCGAACTAATATCTGGGTTGGCTGCACAAGATTTGGCTCCAATGAGTCTGGGTTTGTCTCATAGCCTGTCGAGGTTCAAGTTGAAGTTTAGTCCTGACAAGGTGGGCACCTTTTTTCTTAAGCTAAACTGTTGAAAAAGGTTCTAAAAGTATGATGATATAGAGGAGTGATTGATTGCGCATTCCGTTGTATTTTATTTTGTGATGGCTGCTTTAGGTTGACACAATGATTATTCAAGCTATTAGCTTATTAGATGACCTTGACAAAGAGCTGAATACTTACGCGATGAGAGTAAGAGAATGGTATGGTTGGCATTTCCCAGAGCTCGCTAAGATTGTACAAGACAATATCCTTTATGCTAAGACAGTGAAATTGATGGGCAGTCGCTCAAATGCTGCCAATCTCGATTTCTCCGGGGTAACACAGTTTGATCTTATATATGTAGAATTATTTGTTAATTTTCATTTATATATTTTCTCCTAAAAATTGTATAGATACTGCCCGAGGAGGTTGAGGCCGAAATGAAAGAGGCTGCTGTTATTTCCATGGGAACTGAAGTTAGTGAGTTAGATTTAGAAAACATCAAAGACTTGTGCAACCAAGTCCTATCCCTCTCAGAATACCGTGCTCAGCTTTACGACTACTTAAAGAGCAGAATGAATGCGATTGCCCCAAATCTCACAGCTCTTGTAGGCGAACTTGTTGGTGCTCGTTTGATCTCGCATGGAGGAAGCTTAATGAATCTTGCTAAGCAACCTGGAAGTACTGTTCAGATACTCGGAGCAGAAAAGGCCCTTTTCAGAGCCCTTAAGACAAAGCACGCAACTCCCAAATATGGTCTGATCTATCATGCATCATTGATCGGCCAAGCTGCACCGAAACACAAGGGTAAGATCTCACGTTCACTTGCTGCTAAAGCTGCTTTGGCTATTCGTTGCGATGCTCTTGGAGACTCAGAAGATAACTCGATGGGCTTGGAAAATAGGGCCAAGGTAATTTCTTAATCCTCTGCCTGATTCTCTTCCTGAGATAGTTCTGACTACAAACTTTTGCACTTTCTGTAAGAATCGTCTTTGTTTCTCTTGTTTGAAGATTGAAGCACGTTTAAGGAACCTGGAAGGTAAAGAATTAGGTCGTTTGGCTGGTTCAGCTAAAGGCAAACCAAAGATCGAAGTTTATGACAAGGACCGTAAGAAGGGATCGGGTGGATTGATCACACCAGCCAAGGTTCTTTGCATTATCAATAGTTTCAACTGTGTGTGATGTATTTCATCTTTTTATTTTCCTTTGAATCGACTGAACTTTTATTCGTGGAACGCAGGCATATAATCCAGCTGCTGATTCAACCTTAGGGTTGACGGAAACAATAACTGGAAAGGAGAAAGTTGAAGCTTTACCGATCGATGAGCATGTTGCGGGCGAGGAAGAAAAGAGCAAGAAAAAGAAGAAAAGAAAGAACAACGACGAAGATATCGTAATGCAAAATGCAGAAGCTGAAACAGCACCAGTTGAAGCTGTAAAGGCTGACAAGAAAGAGAAGAAGAAAAAGAAGACAGCAAAGGATTTGCCCGAGCCTGAGAAGATTGAACCCACGGGAGAGAAGAAGCAGAAGAAGATAAAGCAAAGCGAGTTATTAGCTGAAGAGCAGAATAACAAGTCAGCATGTGAGAAGAAAAAGAAGAGAAAACATTCAGAGGCCGAAGAGGAAACTAAGGTGAAAGAGGTAGACAGTGGAAAGAAAGACAAGAAGAAAAAGAAGCAGAAAGAGTGAAAAATCTAAACTAGTATTATCAATCTTTTCTTGTTTATCCATCTTTCTGTTTTGTGTCTGTCCTTGCATCATTGGTTTTTAATTTTGTCTTGCCTGATTTATTATATTCCATTTGCCATTTGGCAAACTCCAATTTTGAATGCTCAGCTAGGAATTTGGATAGTTTCTCCAGGTCCAACATTTT
Organism: Craterostigma plantagineum; assembly: GCA_027422505.1. Lineage (NCBI taxonomy): Eukaryota > Viridiplantae > Streptophyta > Magnoliopsida > Lamiales > Linderniaceae > Craterostigma > Craterostigma plantagineum. Next base: position 85,056 of record JAPQWV010000976.1, read on the forward strand.
ATTCTCCTCGCAACTTTTTCTAGTCTACTCTACTCTGCTCCATTTAGTTGGTGACACCAAGAATATACCTAATCGGAAACGCACCTTTTTCGAATAAACTGTTGCTAGACGCATTAACTCTTGTCTAATACTCGCGATCAGAACTAACTGTATTAAATACATACAATCAGTATGATTTCCATGGTAGATCACTTTGAGAGCTTCCGAGTATTCGGGCGGCATTGTTCTTGAGGAATGGTAGCCGTGGTAAGCCAAACGAAGTACACCCCAACAATCCTCGTAAGTCCACGGAGTGTCCCAGGCTACACATTGCTTCCTATTATTGATTATGAAACAATCCACCCAATCATTCACATCCATCTTGCCCATTACTACCCCACCATTGTTATTATTATTGATCAACAAGCCGCAGCAGAAGATCATCAACACCACCAGGTATATCAATCCTCATTTTAGCGAGCATGTGTATGTAAAGCATTTTGTTCTATAAAGACAATAGAACAAAACAACTCAAAGAAAAAAAGAAAATCTAAGCAATTTTAGCGATGATCGATCAGGCAGTGGCATATTTCATATCACTTTAAAAATAGAAATGAACACCAAACACAGCAAGCTGCGTCCAGCTCATAATCCTCAGACCCCCAAAAGAATTAGCAACCACAAATCACAATCCAGAAACAAAAATCAAAGTCGAACCAAAAAGCAAATAATGGAAGCAATTAATTACCTTCGAACGGTTTCTATCTGAGCGCCAAACTGTTGGCAACGTAAATCGGCAACCTCATACGAATGCTTAAAAAAAAGGAGACAAACAATCGCAATACGAACGAGCACTAAGGCATACATGTCATACTATATCTCAAATTTTCCAAACAAGAAGACAACAATTGAAGGAAACAAAAAGATGCCCAACAAGCAGTAAAAAACGACGATTTCGTGGCAGCGGGGATGACATTACATTACCAGAAACACCAAGGAGATTAAAAATATAAGGACATCGAGACGATGAAAAACAAAGATGGATCGATTTCTTACCCGTACGAACCGATCTGAGCTGAGTTTCTAAAGACGGAAAGAATTGAACGCTAGGTACTACTATGACAATGCGGCTTGAAGTATGCGAGAGTAATTAACACGTTACACCCTTTACTTCCATCAAATTATAGTACGAGCATCTTACAGCATCCATCATTACACGAAATGCAAAAGGTAGTCTTACTTATTGAACGCGAATTAATCAATTGGGGCCTCTTTTATCTTTAGACTTTGTGTATGTATGTTTAGTTTGATGTACCAAACAAAAAAGAAATCCTAAAAAAATTTTATTTTAATTTTTACCCAACTACTCCCTCGATATAAAAGGAAATGATATGTAGCTACGTATATATTATTCATATACAATGCATTTGTGTATAAGAACCCAAATAAAGGAGAGAATAGAATAAGCAAAACCTTTTACGTAATGGAGTATGATAAAGAAAATACCGTAAATACGATAAATGAACCACACACCCATTACTTGCTGTAACTGTAAGAAACACTATAACAAGAGGAAAAGAAAATAAATATATTCTTTAAACGATTATAAATGATATCGTTTTGGATATAGAATATCTTCTAGCAACCAATAAAGTACATCATCATGATCATATTTTGGCAACCAGATTTTAAGGGTAGCCGTTCGTTCGAGTATAAATTACAGAATATATTTATATTATTTTTGTAACAATAATATTTTGGCTATATTAAATTTAAGGCCCCAAAAATATTTTAAAATAGGATTAAGACCATTTTAAAAAAAATATTAGTTTAAAGGACCCAAAATTTAGAGATAAGGACCTAAAATATGAACTGTTATCGGATTATCGTTTTTGTTATTTCAGAACAATGAAGTGTTACTGAACAAATCGGGTCCTTAAAACTAATATTTTTCTTGACAGGACCTAAATTCTAAATTCAGGCCCGTACAGGGACTTGAACAAAAATTGACCCTAAAATTTTTCATCAGAAATGACTAGTGTGAAATATTGTAAAATAGTACGTTTTTTGTAATATATTATTGGAATTGACCATCAATCTGTCTTATCGTTACACATCCCGTCCATCCATCACCCTTAACGTGCGTGAGCCATTTCCTAATACCCATCTTCTTCTCATTGCTTCTTCTATATTCAATGTACTGTACGACGAGTATATGTGAACAAATAATTATCGTTCTTCTTTCGATATCGAATAGTATAAGATTTTGAAAAGCTAGCCTTGAAACAGTGAAGACAAGCTTTTGTGTTTTGAGGGTCTAAGAAAGATAACAGTGGACAATTGGCCATCACCATGATCTACTAACAAGCTTAGCTATGTATCTACATGGTAACAAATTTGAACGATTACACATCAAACTGTATATTATATATATATATGTTTTACTTTTCACCTTTGTATATATTATTTAATTGTTGTGCACTACTTAACATTATTGTATTATATTATCCTCCACGACCACATTTTTAACTCTAACTACGAGTCATTATCAAATTATGATAATGCCACTCGTGCTTGTTGTTTTGGACTTTTTCGTGTATCTATCTATCTACTACTCTAATATAGCTGCCCTCGTTCAAGTAAAGCAATATCAGGAATTCTTTCTCCATCTGTCACTGATTCTTACGCCATCTCTCTCTCTCTCTCTAAACGCATGTCTTTCATTCATCTACGACTAATACTGTGTTAGTTTTCAACAAAAAAAAAGGAAAAAAAGCTCAGATAGCTCGGACCAGTGAGATGAGTAGTTTGAGAAGGAGGGTTTTGCTTCAGACAACAGTGATGTTCATCATCATCTTGGTGGTACTTAGCCATCAAAGCAACTGTTCAAGAACCATAATCAATAATAATATTCCATTCTTCAAGATCAGACCAAAGAATTCTTCAAAGGATAGATATTCGGGACATTTCTACAACTCGATGCCCAAGGGAAGATGGATACCAGCTTCAGGTCCTTCAAGAAAACACAATGACATCGGATTGCAGAGTTTGGGAGGACGATCATTTCCATGAAAAACGCAAAAAATGTGTACATACAATACAATACATGGATGGGTTCTCTGATCATATATCATTTTGTTGTTGCGTGACGACAGGCTATGGAAGAAGAAATGCAAGCCGCTGGTTAATTATATTAGTTATTAGTGGGTGTAGTGTTACACATGCATGCTTCTTTCGCCTTGAAGTAGAGATTCCTATTTAATATCGATATATCTTTTGTCTTTTGAACTACACGATTTTTATTCAAGGAGAGTCGATGATGAATGGATTCACTGGAAGAATGTATATACTAGCTTCTACTGATTACTACATATTATATTGTTTTAATATAATCTTCGAATAAATTAGTGCAACTTCAGCATTTTGTTAAGTTTTAACAATCAAACTGCCGTACGTATTGTTGATATCATTTGAAAGAATATTAGATAGATAGCAGTCGTCTGTCAGTTTTGTGACGTCCTTTAAAAGGCATGGCAGATGATTCAGTCAGTCATTGAAGTCCATATGAATTTATTAAGCATCACGTTCTTTGTTTGCAGACTAAGGGACGCGGACCCTAATTTTCATGTTTGACTAGTATAATAGATTGAGAACTTGACCGACCATGATTTTTTAATTTAGATCTATCTAATTTATTTTATTTATTTACTTATTAATAGGGTTTGATTTTAGATGGGCCCTCGAAGCGTCCATGGGGCATCCTCTGGGCCCAAAACCAGCCGTGCACATGCTTGATGATGATGTTTCATTCTACCTTTTTTCTAGATAAATGCATGATTGTTGTGCGAGCCACGAATGGGGAAGGAAAAGACATTTCATTCTTTCCAGCCATGCATAATAATAAAGTCGTCATGTATCATTCTTCAATTATTACACCTAATTCATCATCTCCCACGGTTATTTGTCTCCTATCATTTGTTCACTTACATAGAATCTAATCCACCACAACTCCTAATACTGATTCGACATTGGTAGTGCAGCAAAAAAACAGAACTCAAACCTGTCAGATTTTGGACCAATGCCACTAATGCTCACATAAACTCAACATCATCAAAGGCAAATCACAATGAGAAGAAAGATAGATACTACAGCGTATGTGTGGAAAGTTACAACAATTAATGTTATGGAACATGAGAAAGGAAAAAAAGGCAATGATAAATCAATCATTGAGTCTTTAAAGCTCTATCTAGTGCATCATATACGCTTCGTAGAGTTACCTCCTCCACTATGACAACCTTGTCCCTCGATTTCGAGCCAGATCCTATGGAGACTTGCCTCCTCTTCACCCCAATGACCTGTGATCCATGACAATTCCAATTACATGAACACTCAGTGCAAAAAGAGAGAGCTTCAAAAACTTGGGCCAATATACCATTGACTGAAGTGATTCCAGATATGCCTGGTAGTCCCAAACTTTTCACCACAAATGCATAATCTAATTGACGATTATTATTGACAGCAATTATTTGGACAGGGACTATTGACTAGAAAATCAGAAGGGTTCCACTTCACGTGACTCCTTAGCTAGCCAAAAATTGATGTTTATTCATTATTGAAGTATTAAAGTCACATATCATCAGTCATAAACTCCAGGAAGGGAAGTTTCAAATGCAAAGTTACAGACATGCCACCGAAGAAGAAATTGAGGCGAGGCTAAGACTTTGCTGTAATTCTACGAATGATCATATAAGATATGCAATTTACCACTATCATCACAAGTAAGGTATATAAGTATAGAGGTATTGTTACCATAGCCTAGAGTCCAGACAATCACGTAATTAGCAAGATTGTCTTTCAATCTGGGACCAGGATGAGTGAATCAAAGGATGTCTAAAATCAAGAACATCCAAAACTGATCCGCCAATTCCCATGGAGAAGTAACATACATAATCAGGCACAAGCACGATACAGAATTGAGAATCACAAAAACGCCACAAATCAATCCTAAAATCAATAGATTTAACGGTCGAAAAATAAAAAAGAAAACCGAAACAAAGAGAAGCATGGGGAAAATGTACATACGGAGCTAATAAAATCGAGAAGCGCCGCATTGGCTTCGCCGTCTCTAGCAGGAGCATCAATCTGAACTCCAACGGCCTCGTCGCTTATATCTGAGTAATCGGAGACCATAAAAAACGCTAATTTAATTTCCGTTGTTAGCTCAAAACGTGGAATTTGATGGACAATTATAAACAACCAGTGATGGTGGCGAGTTTTGAACCGGGCTTAGCGTGGATTGCGATCGAAACGGACGACGGAGTTAAGGAACGGAGACAGGCCGGGTACGACGGATCATCCTCTCTGCAGCTGAGCTTAGATTTCGTTGTCTTCGTTTTCTTATTCGGCGCCATGTATGTCCGTCCGTCTAATCTCTTCTGTTGGTCGGGCTGGTGCTGATTTTTATTTTTAGTTTATTCCATAACCAAAATTACATACATTGCAAATAAAAGGACCTGATTGTAATTACGTAAACTATTTGGGTACTTAACGCAAAGTGGTGGCGCTGAAACTGACCCTTCGTCTCCGCAACTGCGAATCTTTGACCTTTCCTTCAACTGAAACATTTACAGAAACTAGCACCCTTCATACAACATGGAAAGATATATTATATTAAAGATAAACCATGATAAAAATGGATTGAGCGTTACATCATCCATCCTAAGAAGACCCTATTATTTGGTACGTTAAGATTTGAAACGCTTATATTTCTTCACCACGACTTCCTCAATGTACATGTGATATTCTCGTAATTGCCAAAAGAGGATATGCCAGCAGCAGAGGCGGTCGGAGCATTAAAGTAGCTTAGAGACGAAGCTTTTGTGCCTGATTATTTTATTATTATTCATTATCAATGGCTGCTGCTACTCGGAAAGCATGGGAAACCATGTTCAAGTTCCATCATTTTGCAGGCTTATTTCTGATTGTTTTAGCTGCAGCTGTTATCTACCTAACCCGTCAAATCGCCTTTTGGAACGTCGTTAAAGAACAGTCCTCTGCCGCTGCTGATGTAAGGAAAGAGCAGTCGAATAAGTCTTCTTGTGACTTCTTCACAGGAAAATGGATCTACGACAACTCAACGCATCCCCTCTACAAGGAGCGCCAATGCTCTTACATGGAAGGGACATTCGCCTGCGAAGCTTACGGTAGGAAAGACCTCAAGTATCAAAACTGGCGATGGCAGCCCAATCACTGCGACGTACCGAGGTTCGATGGCAGAGCATTCCTTGAGAAACTTAGGGGAAAGAAGCTCGTTCCTATCGGGCGACCCCATCTCCTCGGGCCGATCATCACACGTTCTCGGTCTCTCAAATCACTCACGGGGTCTCGCACTCACAGGGTCTCGTTAACCCGACCCGGCCTTAGCCTTCCGGCCTTTGCCTCCTCGGGCAACCCCTCCCCGAGTGCTCTTTCCCTTCCTGATCTTCTCGGGCACCTCGTCGGGCACCTCGTCCTGATCCTGGCGCTTTCCACCTCCTCGGGGTGTCTCTTCGCGTCCTACTCGCGGGTTATTTTACCGTTAATGTTATTTTACCGTTAGCTAGAAATCCCGAGGGTAACACAGTTCATATCGCTCCTCTGTCTTGTCGAGCCCTCTCTTTCTCTCTCCACCAGCAAGTCTCTCAAGAATACGAATAGTTCATGGGTCTTGTACGACCACGTAAGAAACGTTACATGATCCTTTTCGTTTTTGCGCCCCTCTCTGTTCTCGCACAGAAACTGAATTTGGTTTCATGGGTTGGCAGGGATACGATGTTACGTTCGAGTTCTACTGGTCGCCGTTCTTGGTCGAATCGAACTGCGATGATATCATAGAACATCGTGTTAGTAGACGAGTCGTTCGAATAAATGCCATCGAAAAGCACGCTAGGCACTGGACTGATGCAGACGTACTCATCTTCAACTCCTACGCTTGGTGGCTCACTCCAAAGCTAACGCTAGTGTGAGTCGTCGTCTTCTTCTTCTTAATGTTTATCTATTTCTCTCCTTTTTCCGTCCAGTTCTATGACATATGACATGCATGTATTTCTTACACGTTCAGGTGGGGATCGATCGCAAGCCCACGTTCAATATACAAAACCGTCGAGATGAAGCAGCGCCGCTTCGAAATGGCCTTAAGCACATGGGCGGATTGGTTAGAGTTCAACGTAAATCGAACCAGGACCAAAATGTTCTTCATGAGCCCTTCACCTTACGTCACAAGGTAACGGCACATATTTGTTGTATCTCATGATTGATTTCACACTCACACACAGTGTGTTGTTGCTGTGCAGGAAAGACTTGGAGAGGTTCTGCTATAATAGAAGCGAGCCACTTTCCATGGAGGCTTATTCTGCTATGAGCATTAAAGGCAGCTTGACAGACGCAATAGAGTCGGCGCTGATGAATCTTGAGCGGAGAGGAGTCAAGGTTGAGTACATACGAGTGAGTCATATTGGGGATTACAGAGTCGATGCTCATCCATCGATTTATAAGAAGTTCCCTTTTGAGATAACTGAAGAGCTTCGACGAAATCCCACGAGCTACGCAGATTGCTTGCATTGGTGTCTCCCCGGCGTGCCCGACGTGATAAGTCAGATTCTTTACTCTTACATCATGAGAAATTGACTCAGAAATGGTTTGAGATCGCAGAAGCATTCTCATTCATCTGCTGGTATATTAACTGTCCCCTTTAGCAGATTAAGTCATCAAGTTTCGCAGTCCAAGTTTAATCCTTCTCGATGTATCAATATATACGTCTTTGCAAGTCAAGTTATTGGTTGGTTGGGTACAGCAAAAATTTGATCTTTTATTCACGCGCTTCAAGATAATTACAAGCCCTTGCATCTTGACAACTTATTCTTGCACAAAGGTATGAAAAAAGACATGCTATTTAATAATAATGTATTGAACAATATGGGAAAAAAGGATGGAAATTTGAGAGCTTGAATTGTAAGGTTAACGATCCAATAGGTCTCTTACACGTCACTTCATTTCATCTCTTATTAAAAGTCATCTTTATCCATCCCCCTACTGTTCCTGAAAGAAACCCTACTTCATTTTCTTATCCCCTAATCTAATCCGACGGGAAATATCAAATAATAATAATTCAATGTTGAGAATAGTTGCATCAAGGTAAAACCAAGAAAAAGCCAAACAAGATATTTTGAATTTTTTAACTGCTGAAAGGAAAAGTTTTTCAACCATGGCAGCGATTAGCTGGTGGCATAAAATAAAAATTGAATCTTTGTTGATCGGTTCCTGTTAAATTTTCTTTTTACCTCTTAAAGAGTAGTCAAACTTTACCAATTATAAACTGAAGTGATAATGCTGGGGAGTTCAGTTTTCCTCGAAAACTCCGGCGGCGGCGGTTCATGCGCAGGCGCAGATGGAGCGGCGATGGGGCTGAGAAACGAAGGCGAAGATGGAGATAAGAGTCTAGGTGGTCATCGGTGGCCACAAGAAGAAACCTTAGCTTTGTTGAAGATAAGGTCTGAAATGGACACGGCGTTTCGTGATTCCAATGTAAAAGCTCCTCTGTGGGACGAAGTTTCCAGGTTCTCCATGTTCTTCTTGGTGTATTGCGTTTTTTCTTGTTTGATGTTGAATCATGCTACTTGTCTTTTAGCTGTTTGATGATTCACATCTTAAATCTTGTTCGAGATGGAAAGCTGTTGAACTTGACCAAATCATTGCATAGCTTTGGCCTTAATTCCTTCTTGTTGTCAGGAAATTGCGTGAGCTTGGATACAATCGAAGTGCTAAAAAATGCAAAGAGAAATTCGAAAACATACACAAGTATAACAAGAGAATCAAAGAAGGCAAATCCGATCGAAGAAACAGCAAACACTACAAGTTCTTCGAGCAATTGCAGCTTCTCGATAACAATTTCCCAGCTCCATCACAAGCTACGGAAAATGCACCGATGGCACCGAATCCAAACCAAGATGGTCGTGATGCTGCTGAGTTTATGTCTGATGACTCTATCTCAACATCATCGTCCTCTGGGTCAGAAAGCAGCTCAAAGAAAAAGAGGAAAATGGCTGTCTATTTCGAGACATTGATGAGGGATGTACTGCAGAAGCAAGAGGAACTGCAAAACAAGTTTCTAGAAGCTTTAGAAAAATGCGAGAACGATCGCCTCGCTAGAGAGGAAGCTTGGAGATCCCAGGAGATCGCATGGCTGAAGAGAGAGCAAGAATTTCTAGCTCGTGAAAGGGCGATTGCATCTGCAAAGGACGAAGCTATACTTGGTTTCCTGCAAAAAATCTCGCAGCACATTCAAATTCCCTTAGAGATGCCTGACGTTGTTGTTAATACGGTACCTAACAATAATAAGACTCTGGACAGCCCTGAGAATATCACGGAGAAACTTGTTCCTAAGCAAGATTATGTGGTTGGCGAAACTTCTAGACATATCGAAAAGATAGATAATGGTGTAGTTGAGAATGCTTTGCAGCACGCTGCTGGTTCTTCTCGGTGGCCTAAAGCTGAAGTTGAGGCTTTGATCATGCTCAAGACTGATTACGACTCCAAGTACCAAGACAGTGGTCCGAAAGGGCCATTATGGGAAGAAATCTCGTCGAGCATGAAGAGTCTTGGCTACGACAGAAGTGCCAAGAGATGTAAGGAGAAGTGGGAGAATATCAATAAGTACTACAAGAGGGTCAAAGAGAGCAAGAAAAAGAGGCCCGCTGATGCCAAGACTTGTCCCTATTTTAACTTGCTTGATTCTATCTATTCGAAGAGGTTCAAGAAAAGTGATGCTGACAGCACTGGAAACTTGAATAATCCCGAGCAAATACTAGTGGAAATGCAAGAGGGTTCTGAGGACTTCAACGACGACAGCTATCAGCAAAATCAACAAGTTGATAACGTCATCGTGGAAGGTGAACATGATGACAAGGCTGGAGATGGTTATCAGATTGTTGCTAATGATCTTTCTGCAATGACGTCTTTGGAATGAGGGGTAGTAAATCCAATGCTATGTTTGATCTGTTGTTTGTCAAGCCACGGCGTGATAGAGGTGCGATGTGTTTTCAGTATTCAATTCTTTTGAATAAAGCTCTACTTTTTTGTCAAGCCATGAGTGATGCATACGGTTCTTATTAGTCCTATCCTGTGAGATTTTGGTTCCTTGAAGCATAAGTGCATTTTCTTTTGTATATCGACTACTCTGTTCTTATTTGTTCCTTTCTCATACCATACTTTATTTCTTGAGATTATTAGCTAGCTTGCCTTACACCAAGAATCTGAAAACATGTTTCGTTGTACGAATTTCAACGGAGGAGAAATCTGTTGGATTAGTCAAACCAAACGTGAATGCCTAGCTTAAGGCTTAAATGAAAAAGGAAAGAAGCTTTTTTCTTAGTCCCATTGCATTGTTCCTCTCTCGGAGGGTATTAAGTTATGATCGTTGAAGGAAAAAACAGAATGCAAAAGTCAAACCATATGATAGATAGAGAAGAGAATATCTATCGTCTTACCTTCGACAGTGTTGACGGACTCCGAACTTTTTCGTGGTCAAATTTTTGTTTGTTTGGAACTTAAAGTATTTACTATAAAATATTGTCATATTATTATAAATTTAATAAGGATGTTAAAGGAGAAAACAAATACATACGGCGTGCTATGAGAGAAATAATTGTCTTGCCTTGGACACAAACAAGTATTTGTGTCTTGTTCGACAGTCGCACACGTTTCAAGAAAATATGGAAATTTGAAGGTGGGACTGATTGATAGTAATTATAGTCATCTCTTTCCATTTTATCTTTTTACCTTGGCCAATGATCCATCTCTATCGTTGACAATTGTTACAATGAAAGGTATCCATCTTTTTGGCATTAATGGTTGTCGTTCACAATCCCATATTGATCATCACTCTGATTGGTCGACCTCCTCATATGAATAATAATAATTAGTTTACATAGAAAAAAGGTCGTTGCTTTTTACCTTGTAGAAAAGGTGACAACGAAATATACAGAGAGGTGAATAACTTCCTGAAAATCTTATGTGAAATTAAACGAAGCATGCCCATATAGATATCGCATGCTAGACAAGAAGCGAACCATTTTTCTTGAGTTCTCATTGGGTAACATATATATATATTTTTTTCTCAAATCGTACTTCCATCCATATATGACATTCCTTAAATAGTAATTACCATGTAAATCTAAAATAGCAAACAGTTTAAAATATTCATTGCATATCTATAAGTGATATCACATGGGTGCGATTTCTATATAAACCACTTGGCAGCAGCAAAACAATCCAAAATGGGAATCAATTAATAGGGATCATTATCATAATAATATCAAAAGTATGAGCTTGAATCCAATGAAGAGTTTCCGACATCTTCAAACGTACGGTGATCTTCTTCATCTTTGCCTGCACAACAACTCATCAGCAGCTGAGAAGCCACAAACCTATCGAGATCCCTCCAATCTGTGATCTCTTTCTGAGTCTTTGTAATAGGGCTGCTGCAGCTGATCATTCCATAATTACTATTACTATGATCATCACATTCTTGCGCCAAAAATTTTGTCGAACTATTTACCGCCGGCGGCCCTTTGGGCAATGGTTGAGCCAATAAATCTGAATTAATCTCATTATTATTGTAATAACTCGACAACGAGTCCCTGCTGCTGCATGTTTCGTCATTATTGGTTTTTGCTTTTCTTCGCTTCTTGAAAGCTCTGCACACCACCCATCCATCTTCCTGCAATAAATACAGTTATATAACGTACGTAATAAGAATGATCATAATTATTATTGTGTAATAAATCGAAACCACCATTGACAAACTTGCCTGAGGTAGACCAACTATAGTGTGATCATCACTATCAGCAGATTGAAGAATAAGCCGATACTCATGAATCATCCAATCAGTTTTGCATCCATGAGGTGCCCTCCCTTTGTAGAAGACTAGGGTTTTCCTCATGCCGATGAGCTTATAAGCCTTACGATGATGGTCGTCATACACCGCCTTGTCTCGGCCCGTGGCTTTCCAAAAGCCCGCCATTGTGGCCCGGTTAGTCCTTGTCCCCGACGGGTATTTCTTGTCTTTGCGACAGTAGAAGTACCATTCATTTTCCCCGTCGCATCCCATTCGGCATTTCTCTACACAATAATATTAATTCAAGAAGAACAAGCTCAAATTCGTTATTATCTATTGGAATTTGGAATACGGAGAGTATATTTGTGTGTGTATATATGATATTACCTTTAAGATCCCATGGTTCAACCCTGCAGAGATCAATCTCTTTTATAACATCAATATCTATCTTTTGAGACGCAACTTTGTTCATAAGATAATACCCAACAAGCTCTTCATCACTAGGGTGGAATCTAAATCCTGGTGGAATAATGCATGGCGGTTCTACGCTACCGTCCACCATTTTTAATAAGTACCAATTACATGAAAGACGAATAAAACGAGATGCATATATATAATACGTCTATGTAACACTGTACGTACGTCCAAGCAATGGAGTATCCTAGAAAAGAGAAAAAAAAAAGTAGTTACTTTGAACTATGCTACTACTAGAAAGATGACAGGTGCTATCTGATATAGTGATGACAATGTGAGGATTTATTGTTTTCTTCATAAAGCCTAGGAATTATATCAATTATGATGATGGGAATAAATATACATAAAATGGACAAGCAATAATGTTATTCTCGATCTAGTGCTGCTGGTGCATGGGAACAGACACGATACTCTCCTCTTAAACATATTAGTATATTCTGTGTATATATGCACAGTTGAATTGAATCGGCAATAATTTAGTTTATTTCAAATCTTATAACATCATGATTAAACCCTCATAGTGATGTATATAATGATGCAAAACTAGTAGGTGACTGGCATGTGTCTTAAATTTATTTGAAAGGCAAGTTCTTCAAGCATTACACTTTATTATTACAAGAGATTGCCATATTCCCATTGGATATATAAGCATAATTTGATATATGGTCCAAAAAGGTTGAGACGGGTTAATTAATTCGAGTGGTGAGGGACCGAAGATTTGGTTATATTGCGCATGGTCTTTGTGTAGGCCTAAAAAAGTAAAAGCATTTGCCGACGTCATTCTCCATGCACGATTACTGATAAGCTATAGCTGAATTATTCATGGTAATATCACGACGACTGTACACACTTATTCTAATGATCGATTCAGAAATAAAAAAAAAATCAAAAATATTGGTTGAGGTGAGGGGTCATTGTGATCATTCATTTATGCTCCTCATCTTCGGAAATGAAAAATGAATATGCACAACCTTCGTTCATGAGCCCAACTACAGAACGAGCATATTATTCCGCCATGAGCCCAATTGCGATAATATTGTTGTGGAAGGATGTATGATGGATGATGATGAGATTATTGGGTGGTTGGCTAGCTAACAGATACTGACATCTATCTATTTACTTGTCGTCTTCTCTTCATCTGTCATTGAGTTCCTTCTATTAAATTTTATACAACGACCTTTTTGTTCCTTTGTTTAAGTCAATATATTTTTTGACCAAATGATCTCCGGCCACCTTATCCGTTTGTATTATTATCATGCTATCGAGACAGTCTATATCATATATAAATAACTCGTGAGACAAATCGCACATTATCAAGACGGTGATTTGCTGAAGGTATTTGAAACGCTTGGGGGCATTGAATTCCATATTAGCCACAATAAACGATAACAATTAGCACAATCTGAATTATGCAATTCGTTACATTTGTCTAATCTAGCTGATGAACGAACTTGCTTTTCTAGCATGTTCAATCTTCTCTTACATACTAACAAATTTACCATAACCTAAGTCCGATCATCAATGGATCTCAAGAGAGAAAAAAATATACTTATGCTTCCCTACCACACATTCGAGCTTAAACAGTCTTAGGACTGCGTAAAGAACCAGAATCATATATAGACTCGGAAAAGAAAAAAATCAAGTTCAATCGACGACCCTCATCGAACCGTCGACAAAAAAGAGCAGAAATAATGTTCATCGCAGGGAAGCATTAGTCCCATGTCATGATCGAATCCATACTCTTCCTCAGCCCTCTGCAACAAGATTTGAAACTCGGGGTTCGACAGATACGTTAAAGGGATCACATATCTGATCCTATTCTCCCCAACGTAAACCACAAAGTGACCTTTTGGAACATTATGTTTCTTGCCAAAGCTTGAACACTTCTTAAGTATTTGCTTCATAGTCGCCGCATTAGGCGTGCTTCTATTCGATTTCCAAATAGCCATGTCCGTTCTTGATCTTTAAGAAGATAGGATAGAACTCAGTTTAGTTATGGTTTCACGGATGACAAAAATGAAGGAGACATGAGATGTATTTATACAGAGGGAAAAAAGAGAAAAGAAGATAATACTGCAAACCGTAAGAAACAAGTACATGTGTAGTGTGGGGGCAAAGAACTAACCGTTGCAAGGGTGTTTGTGGAGCAAGTATATTGCAAGAGAAAAGCATGCAGGGTTATACACTATAAGGAATGTGCCCTACCCTGTTGTCTCTAATTAAGACAATATAGGACCAGGCAATTAAATATTATTCTCATACATCATCCCCATTCCTTGTTTTCTTCTTCTGATGGTGACAAATGACGTACCTTTGTTCATACAGCAATAGGACGAAGTGAATTCGCGGGGTATGATTTATAAAATAAATAAACACAAGTAGCAATCTTACGTAGCTGGGCTATAAGACGATGGGATTAATATGTAATATGGATAAGAGCTGATATTATTGGAAATGTGGTACTACGCTATGCAATCTGAGGCAAGAAATTAACTTTGATAGAGACTTAATCCCCCTCGGAACATTGTACCTAGTCGAAGGCCTGAAGACCACATAAAAACGCCCTCAAACGTGGCTCGTCACAGAACAAGTTTCTCCCAAGCTCTCACTCATTATGAGTTTTTGTTTGCTTGTAATAACTCCATCCATGGCCTATCCACTTACAATACAGCTCTATTTCCTCTTGTCTCGGAAGCTGTCTTGCTTGGGGAGAAGACATATAAAACCAAACAGTTAATACGGAAATAATAGAAACTGTAAATGTTAAAATTGCTCTGGTCTGGTTATCCACCAAACTCATACACGACTACGAATTTATCCTAACACGTGCTCATGTTCTTACCGTTTTAAGAGAACCATGTACAGAATAAAGGCCAATAATGACATGAACTTGCCTAACCATGCATGTGCTGAAAGAAACTAACACAGTATACAAATCAAAAAGAGATCGGACGATGAGAATTATCACAAAAGCAGTCCATCTCGTCCGAATAATATTAAATGCCGAGGTAAAAAAATCAATTAATAAAGTTAGTAAATCTTGTTAAGTTTCTTTTTAATTGATTATAAAGTCAAATGGGTTTTATGTTGCAAGTCCAAAAACTTCTACACCGGCCAGTCCACAATTCGGATAGGTAGTCCACCTTAACCAAAGAAGAAAGCACCAGCAGAAACTTTGCTACCTTTTTGGGAGACAATATAGTAGTTGTTCCTCATGTTCTGAGGACTAGAAACTGTCTTGAAAGTTATTCCACCACACAATTTGTTAGATAATTTAATTTTGTAAAGTATTTATTTGAATGAGAATTTGGGTTTTTAAATTAAGTTATTGGGCTTTGGTTTGGGCTTTGGGCTTTCAAATTAAGCTATCGGGCTTCGGTTTTGGCCCAATAGGCCCAACTTCTAGAAGGCCCAACTTCTAGAAGTTGGGATTGGTGGCTTTGTAATTGAGTGGTCTTTTAACCACTCCTCCACTCAATCCAAACGTGTACTCCACCATGAATTAAAAAAAAAAAAAAATTTAACCATTTTTTATTACAAAATTTTGGCTATAAATAGGCCATTAATTCAAAGAAAAAGATACAAGAATTAAAAGAAGATAAATAAGAAAATAATTCCTAAAATATTGCTCTGCTCTTGCTTTTATTCCATTCGTAGTCGGTGTCGTTTTTGTGCTAAACGAACGCCGTGTTTTTTTTTCGAAGTATCCTGGGAAATAGACGCTCGTGAACCTCTAGCACATACGTGAGGGAGCGAATCTATTTTAAGGAAATTGTGTGCTACACAATCTTCGAATATTTTTATTTCCCAGCCAACAATCTTAAAATAGATCGACGATCCCGCGAAGATGTCAGACTACGTGGAGTTCCTCAACAACCAAGAATCTACGGGAAACGAAGGAAACATTGACGTTCTCCCTGCTACTTTTATCCCCACTGCCATACCCGTGGTTACGAAGCCAACCGTACCGGTCAACCACCTGGAGAAGCCGGAGAAATTTACGGGGACAGCCTCGACGTTCAAAAGATGGCAACAGAAGATGCTCTTCTACCTCACCACGCTGAACCTGGCAACATACCTGAAAGAGGTCGAGCCTAAGGTAAACGACGGCGAGACGAACGCTGAGGTCTTAATCGCTGTTGATGCATGGAAACACTCTGATTTCCTGTGTCGTAATTATATTCTGAATGCCCTAAGCGATACTCTGTACAACGTGTATGGTGCGGTCGCTACGGCTAAGGAATTGTGGGAATCGT
This sequence comes from Craterostigma plantagineum, assembly GCA_027422505.1. NCBI lineage: Eukaryota > Viridiplantae > Streptophyta > Magnoliopsida > Lamiales > Linderniaceae > Craterostigma > Craterostigma plantagineum. Next base: position 101,637 of record JAPQWV010000976.1, read on the forward strand.
TAGACCGGAAATATAAAACTGAGGATGCCGGCACAAAGAAATTTGTTGTCGGACGGTTCCTTGATTATAAGATGGTCGATTCCAAGACTGTGATCAGTCAGGTGCAGGAGATCCAGTTGATCTTGCACGAGATCCATGCAGAACGAATGGTTCTGAGTGAATCTTTCCAAGTTGCAGCTATTATCGAAAAGCTGCCGTCGGGCTGGAAAGACTTCAAAAACTATCTCAAGCATAAGCGCAAGGAGATGTCTTTGGAGGATCTGATTGTTAGACTTCGAATCGAAGAAGACAACAAAAGGTCGGAAAAGAGAGTATCGAGCTCATCTGAACCGAAAGTAAACGTGGTGGAGCATAGCTCTAAAAAGGGCAAAGGCGCGGTTAAACCCAAAGCGAAACTTGGAGCGACCGGAGGCGTCGCTAAGCCGAACTATAAGTTCAAGGGAAAGTGCTTCAATTGTGGCAAACTAGGCCACAAGTCGTCGGACTGTCGACTTCCAAAGAAGCACCACGAGGCCAATATGGTGAAAGACATCACCAAAGAAGTTGAGGACCTGAGCCTCATCGCGGTGGTTTCGGAGGTAAACATGATTGGGTCGAATCCACAAGAATGGTGGATCGATACCGGTGCTACACGTCATGTGTGCACGAATCGTAAATTCTTCTCTACCTGTGAGCCGGTTGAAGGAGAAAAGATCTACATGGGCAACTCAGCTGCTGCTACCGTCGAAGGAAAAGGGAACGTGATGCTCAAGATGACGTCCGGAAAAATACTAACGCTGAAAGATGTGTTGTATGTACCGGAAATTCGCAAGAACCTTATATCGGGATTCTTGTTGAACAAACACGGTTTTCGTATTGTTATTGAATCTGACAAAGTGATATTGTCTAAGTCGGGTGTGTTTGTTGGTAAAGGTTATGCCTGTGATGGTTTGTTCAAGCTGAATGTAATGACTATTGTAAATGAGAATGAAAAACGTTCTTCCGTTTACTTGCTTGAATCTTCCAATTTGTGGCACGGTAGATTAGGTCACGTTAATTTTGAATCGATACGTCGATTAATTAATATAGACCATATTCCAACATTCGAAATTAATTCGAAATATAAATACAAAATTTGCGTTGAAGCAAAAATGACGAGATCGTCTTTCCCTTCGGTAGCAAGAAGTACCGAACCGCTTGAATTGATTCATAGCGATTTATGTGATTTGAAATACGTTCAAACACGTGGTGGCAATAAATATTTTATAACATTTATTGACGATTGCACCAAATATTGCTATGTTTATTTGATTAAAAGCAAAGACGAAGCATTAGAGAAATTCGTTCTCTACAAAACCGAAGTTGAAACGCAACTCGGCAAGAAAATTAAAAGATTAAGAAGTGATCGAGGGAGAGAGTACGAAGCACCAATTGGGAGCTTCTGTGTGGAACATGGTATCGTCCATGAATTGACCGCCCCGTATTCACCTCAATCAAACGGAGTGGCCGAACGAAAGAATCGCACATTAAAAGAGATGATGAATGCGATGTTACTGAGTTCAGGTCTACCGCCTAATATGTGGGGCGAAGCTATCTTAACGAGTAATTACCTATTAAATAGGATACCTCGAAAGAAAATGAATAAAACTCCATATGAGTTATGGAAAGGAAAGACGCCTTCATACCAACATTTGCGAATGTGGGGGTGTTTGGTGAAGGTAGCCGTACCTGCGCCTAAAGCGGTGAAAATTGGTCCTAAAACGGTGGACTGTATTTTCATAGGATATGCACACAATAGTACGGCATATCGGTTTCTTGTATATGATTCGAAAATTTCGGATATACACAAGAACACGGTCATGGAATCGAGGAATGCGTATTTTTTTGAAAATGTATTTCCTTGTAACTCCGATTATGGATCCGGTACATCTAAACGAGATGATATAGAAACTGAGACTCCTAGTACGGTTCATGAGATTGAACCGAGACGAAGCAAGCGTGCCCGAATAGAGAAATATTTTGGTGATGACTTTGTTACATATTTGATTGAAAAGGAACCGCTGACTTATAACGAAGCAGTGAGCTCCGTGGACGAGCGAGATTGATTCTATTTTGCAGAATCACACTTGGGAGTTAGTTGATCTTCCAAAGGGATGTAAACCTTTAGGATCAAAATGGATATTTAAAAGGAAAATGAGACCAGACGGGTCTGTAGAAAAGTATAAAGCCAGACTTGTTATCAAAGGATACAAGCAACGCGAAGGCTTAGATTACTTTGACACGTATTCTCCTGTGACGAGAATAAATTCGATAAGGATGATACTTGCTATCGCGTCCTTAAGAAATTTGGAAGTACACCAAATGGATGTCAAAACGGCTTTCTTAAACGGTGAATTAGACGAAGAAATCTATATGGAGCAACCCGAGGGTTTTCGTGCTCCTGGAACCGAAAAGAAAGTATGTAGATTAATCAAATCTTTGTATGGTTTGAAACAAGCCCCTAAGAAGTGGCACGAAAAGTTTGATCATGCGATGATCAACTACGGCTTTAAAATCAATGAGAGCGATAAATGCGTTTACTCAAAGGAAACAGGCGATGACTACGTCATTTTATGTCTGTATGTAGACGACATACTCATTGTTGGTAGTAATGACAAAATGGTCAAGTCTACCAAGGATATGTTAAATTCAAAATTTGACATGAAAGATATGGGACTTGCGGACGTGATTTTAGGAATTAAAATCAAACGAACGAGTAACGGTCTTGTTTTGAGTCAAGCTCATTACGTAGATAAAATTCTCGACAAATTCTGCAAGGGTGATTCTGGTGTTGCCAGAACGCCATTAGATCGAAGCGTTCATTTATCGAAAAATCACGGGGAGGCTATTTCTCAAGTAGAATACTCCCGGATTATCGGAAGCTTGATGTATCTAATGAGCTGTACTAGGCCAGATATTGCTTATGCTATAAGCAAACTGAGTTCCTACACGAGCAATCCGAGTGCGGATCATTGGACCGCTATAATACGGGTTTTGAGATACTTACGGTATACTCGAGACTATGGATTACACTATGGTCGATATCCCGCTGTGTTAGAAGGCTACACAGATGCGAACTGGATATCTGATATGAAGGACTCTAAGAGCACAAGCGGCTATGTGTTTACACTCGCTGGAGCTGTTGTGTCTTGGAAATCCTCGAAACAAACGGTTATAGCAAGATCCACTATGGAATCCGAGTTCTTTGCCTTGGATAAATGTGGAGAAGAAGCTGAATGGTTACGCCATTTCTTGGAGGATATTCCGAAATGGGAAAAACCTGTGCCGCCTATATGCATACATTGAGATAGTCAATCGGCGATTGGACGAGCACATAGTACTATGTATAATGGTAAGTCGAGACACATACGTCGTCGACATAATACCATTAGACAACTGCTCTCAACTGGAGTTATCTCGATTGATTATGTGAAATCGACGGATAACATTGCGGATCCGCTAACCAAAGGGTTAAATAGAGATGCACTTGAAAGGTTGACGAAAGGAATGGGCTTAAAGCCTTAAAGTATAGAAGTACTAAGAAGGAAAACCCTACCTATGTGACTGGAGATCCCAAGATCTAGGTTCAAAGGGACAACCTAATCTTAGGACTTGGTATCACTGTGGGGGATAACCCCGCTCATTCCTGTCAAGAAACAGTGATGACGGAAAAGGCTAGCATTATGATGCTTTAATGACTATCATAGAGTATTGATAGAAAATACCCGCGACGTGAGAAGTCACCTATGTTAGGGAGAAGTGGGGCCGCTTCAAAGGAGAACTGAAAGACTTAGTTCTTTAGAAACCCTCGCAGAATCAGGACGTGTCCATGGCCATACTGGACAAAACCATGAGAACGGAACAAGAGGAAAATGGTCTCTGTGTATTGTACGTGGGTTCGTTTACACGGAAAGCGGGACAGTTCAAAGACATCGCGTTCTACTGGACTGCAGTAAACCAAGCGTGCATACAAGGAGGAAGTTCAAATGGTAAAACATACTATCCTCTATGCAGAGTATCATTAGATTAGCAGAAACATTACAAAAACAATTCTCATTCATGTGGGGGATTGTTAGATAATTTAATTTTGTAAAGTATTTATTTGAATGGGAATTTGGGTTTTTAAATTAAGTTATTGGGCTTTGGTTTGGGCTTTGGGCTTTCAAATTAAGCTATCGGGCTTCGGTTTTGGCCCAATAGGCCCAACTTCTAGAAGGCCCAACTTCTAGAAGTTGGGATTGGTGGCTTTGTAATTGAGTGGTCTTTTAACCACTCCTCCACTCAATCCAAACGTGTACTCCACCATGAATTAAAAAAAAAAAAAAATTTAACCATTTTTTATTACAAAATTTTGGCTATAAATAGGCCATTAATTCAAAGAAAAAGATACAAGAATTAAAAGAAGATAAATAAGAAAATAATTCCTAAAATATTGGTCTGCTCTTGCTTTTATTCCGTTCGTAGTCGGTGTCGTTTTTGTGCTAAACGAACGCCGTGTTTTTTTTCGAAGTATCCTGGGAAATAGACGCTCGTGAACCTCTAGCACATACGTGAGGGAGCGAATCTATTTTAAGGAAATTGTGTGCTACACAATCTTCGAATATTTTTATTTCCCAGCCAACACAATTATTCAGTAAGCAGTCTTTTTCTCTAAGAGAAAACAAAGTATGAAAATATGTTACGGTTAGGTGCAGAAGACAAGATCAACAACATACACACAACGATTTGGTTCAAGGTTACTGTTGATACCTGATAATGCTTCAGACTCCTGCGTCAATACTTTTGCCCAAAAAGGTTAGCCAAGAAGACAAATCGAAGATAATGAACATCACAACAGCGAGCATGTGTAACACGTTTCATTTGAGAAGTTCAAAATGGAGATGATAATACGCAACAAAAAGGCTGCTAAGTGCGTCCCAGCTACTAACCACCTTAGTTAAAGAATAAGAACAAACGCTGAAATATCATGAATTTCTCAAAAAAGGGGCCGAATTTCAGGAACAGACGAAAGGGTACAAGAGCAACATACGAAATTTAGCTCATTGTCCATGTGAAACAAAGAAAAAAGCACATCTTTGTTCACGAAGGAGATCAATATTGCCTCGAAATTGTATATTTCCGCAATCTGTCTATCTCCAATGCAGTAAACAGCAATCCATCAGCAATCCATCTAGCTGGACGATCATCGTCGGATTCCCCGCTGTGGAACGAACGATCGACGGATTTGCGCAATCACGAATTCCCCCCCCCCCCCCCCCCCCCCCCTTTTCGAAAATAAAAGAAATAATAATTGAGAACACTGGTACAAGTCCGACCCGACCCGACCCGACCCAACTCGGCCAGGCCAACTGCCAAGTGTATAATATAATATTAAAATAGGCGAATGGACCAAAAAAGGAAAGTAGAAAAATAAATGTTCGGTGACCTGCTGAGCTGAGCCTCATTTGCTTCAATTTCTTTAGGGAGCGGAGCAATCAATTCAGTTCAATCAGTCCTTGGACTTACTTTCGTGCTGGTTTCTTCTCCCAAACTTTCCAGAACTGAAAAAGGTAAACTGATCTTTGCTTGGTGGGTGGGTGGACGATATGTGATGTGCATAGTGTCAAACTGTTTTCCTTTTTAGAAGGCTGATGGATCTTGTATTGTAGTTGATGTGAATTTTATGCTTCTAGGGTTATTTTTGGTTTGGCCTTTCGATTTGTAGATTCGAAAATTAGGTTGCTGCGCGATGACCGGTGAATGTTTGGATAACAGAGTTCTAGAACTTGTGAATTGTCTGTTTATTGTATTTCTTGTTCTTCTCTGGTCTTCAGTTTCATGAACTGTTAAGTAGTTGGGTTATCTCCACTGGATCCAAGAAGCATGCCATTAGGTTAGGGCTGGGTCCAACTTGGCTTGCCATGAATCTAGTCCATGTTTGCTTTTGAATGAGTTTAATCAATGTGAGCATGGTTAGAAATTGATTACATTCTGCGTCTTACTAGAAGTCCCTATTAAATGTTCATTTGGTGGAATGCCCATGCCCTCCGAAATTGCTTACGAAGTTTTCTGCTAATTTATTCTAGTTATCTTTCTTTCGTATTCCTTTTCTAGCTTGAAAAGAATATGCATGTTTTGAAAGAGGTTCATCACTTTTCGGATTGTACGTTTTTCTTTTATCAATTTTATGCACATATGACTCATTATTCACCACTGGCATATTCATCAATCTACTCTAATTTTCATTGAAGGTAATGGCAGCGGAGAAAGATGTTGATGTGCCAGCACTAGAGTCTAGGCTAAGTGTAACTCAGATTAACTGGAAGAAGGAGATGGAAAGAAACCAGTCACTAGTGGATACCTTGCAAGAGAAGCTCAATGAGGTGGAAACTTCTGTAAAAGAATCAGAACTTGATACAAAGAAGGAACTAGATGTTCTATGGCGGAGAGTCAAAACTTCTGCAACATTATTAACATACTTGAAATCAAAAGCTAGGGTAATGGCCGTTCCTCATTTGGCCCATGCATGTTGTGGGATTAGAAGATTAGATGGTGTAGGCCTCGTTGATAAAAATGGCGTACCGTTATCTGGTTGGTCAACGCATGCAGATATATCAACTTCTGACTGTGCAGATGAGGAAACGGGCACAGAACTCACTGATCGGGATGGTTATGTTGATGAGCATGATGGTGTTTATATTGGTGAATTGCTCAAAAGTGTACAAATGGTTACTGATGTAATGGAAGGCCTTGTCAAGAGAATTATAATAGCAGAATCCGAAGCTGCTCATGAGAAGGAAAAAGCAACCGTGGGACAAGAAGAAATTAGGAAAAAAACAGTTCAAGTCCATAACATGTCTGCAAAATTAGACGATATGGAACAGTTTGCTAGGGGCACAAATAACATTCTGAACGAGATGAGACAAAGGGTCGAAGATTTGGTGGAAGAAACTTCTCGACAGAGGCAGAGAGCTGCTGAGAACGAGATGGAGCTTTCTCGTGTCAAGCAAGACTTTGAGAACCTCAAATCCTATGTCAGTACCCTGATCAGCGTAAGAGAAACTCTACTTTCATCTGAGAAGCAGTTTCAGACGATCGAGAAGCATTTCGAAAGGTCCGTGTCGTCTTCAAGTTTCAAATTTTATACCTCATCTTAAATCAGTTATGCTTTTTATTTAAACTCGAACCAGGCTTGTAGCAAAGACATCGCAGCTTGAAAGCGAGAAAATGCAGAAGGAAGCTGAGGTCCAGAAACTAATGGAGGAGAACGTAAGATTGAGTGCCCAACTCGACGACAAAGAGGCTCAATTAGTGGCCATGAGTGAACAGTGCAAAGTAATGGCATTAAGTGCTTCCTACAGTTAGCATCAGTCACAGATATGGAGCCTTCAATTCATATGAATTCTCTCTTTCTTTTCCCTCTGTAACATTGAAATTGTCCACGTCGTATGAACCTGTGGTACTTGTAGTATTACATCGTTTCAGAACTATTTTTAACTGAGCAGTGAGAACCAATTTCCTTTTACTTGATGGAGGCTGCATAGCATCGTAAGACATCATCATAGATTACTTGACCATTCGTAGGAAAGAACAAGAAGCTTTAAACTTTCGTCAAACTTGTTTCAAGAACGAGTTCACAACGTTACCCCATGAGTATACATACATACATCGTGACGAAGGTCCCACTTGAAGACAAGAAAAAGAAAAAGGTAGACTGATCATGAACTGCCTGTAATAACGGCAGTTTTCTTGATGAACTCTATGCAATCGGCTACAGCTTGAGCGTGGACGGGGTCGTGACTACGACTATTATTATTGCTATGAGACAAAGTAATTACAATAATGATTGTTGTTATTACAACAGCCAGCGCCATTAGTATTAGGAGTTGAGTGCCGCCGCCGCCGCCGCCGGTTTGGTGGAAAGAGCAGAGAGCATGATGAGATGGAATAAGGCTTCGCGTAAACGGCCGAGTAGTGACATGGCACGAGACATCCGACGTGGCACACTTCTCTTCCTCGTTGATGACGATGATCTTGACAGACAAAATACACTCTTCATCATCGTGTCTCTTTGATTGCTTAATATGGATTGTTAGTGTGTTACATACTCTTGAGCTTCGATTCGAGCTGCCATAATATAATGTGCAATGTATTTATAGAAAAACCACAAATGTTAATTGGTATTTAATTATTATAATTAAACCAATCTTGGTTATTATCTATATCTTTTGTGTTTGTGGGAAGGAAGGTCAAGAGATGGATAAAAATCATTACCGACAAGATTCAGTAAAAACGAATAGAAATATCAACGAAATCATTATTCTTTTTACATCATTCAATGCAGCCGACTAACCGACCATACAATGCAACGAATGTACCAAACTGGCAAACTCATTATACAAAAATATGTACAGAAAAAGAAATTAATGTCTGTCTGTGCTCGGTGAAGGGATCGAGTATTGGGTAAGATTATTGGGCCTCAAAATAAAATAATATGAAGGTTCCTTTAATTTGCAAAGTCAATTTTTCTTTGCTAGCTTCTTGTTGATAATGAAAGTCATTTATTTTATATGGGGTTTGCTTCTTTACTTGAAGATTTGCCGAGAGAACAATAAGACCAGTAGTAAGTGTGTATGTTTCTTTTTTCTCTGAACTTTGCTCGCTAACTATCTTGGGATAGATTCATCTTCATTTACACATGCTTCTCTATCTATATTAACTACTCGAGTCCCGCCCATATCTCATGCTTTGCTTAGGTTTGGGTCCCCAGCTATTAATTACATTGGTCAGCTGCAGCTCTAAGCAATTAAGGAGACGTTTGGTAAACCTAGAGAGAGAGAGAGAGAGAGAGAGAGAGAGAGAGTAGAGAGAGAGTTAAGAAGTGTTGTCTGGCTGGATATGGGGCAACAAGTCAAGGTTTCATGATGTATTTGATGTGGCTTCATCGCTATTTCTTTGGTCAATAAAATTGTTTAAATGTTGTTATCAATCATGAACATAATACACACGCGGTTGGAGGGAGTACTTTGAGTAAACCGTTAGTCATACATGTGTATATCATATTATAACCAGTGTGGTTTGGTAATGAGATAACATGTTTGGTTGGTCGACGTTATTGTAGTCCTAATTGTTTAATGAACACTGATGTTGATGAAGGAGTGGACTCGTGAAAGTTACTTGAATTGAATGAAAGAAAATCGAGCAGGTGCTATGTATCTATCCATGTAGTTGTAGACCAAGAAGACTTAAGACTAGGTCAATGTAATAATACTAACCATATGTGTAAATAACTATCTCACCCCAAGCAAGAGCAAGATAGACAACTGAAGTCTCACCTCACCTCTCCATTCACACCAGCTCAGCTGCTAACTGAACTGAAGGTAGTATATTGTATGGTTCTATTACATATTCACTCAGTCAGTCAAATGGGAGATTGATTTTGTTTTTCCCAACTTAATTGTGTTTCCTACCTTACAGCTTCTGTCCATGTCGATGATTAGGCTTCTATTCTTCCTTCAATCTGATCTGCCTCCTATGATTATGCATATGTAAACATCGATATAATCCGTTTTGCCCATTTTGTCTCTGTCTAATTAAAGACAAGAAAAATCAGAGAGGAACAAAGTTTGGATCTTTCTTCTTCTTCTTCTTCTTTCGTTACGTATTAGCTAGTTTTTTTTCTCTGTGCATTTCATTTCAGAGATGGGTAGCTGTTTCTCCACTGTGAAAGTAAGTGGCTCAAACAGCAACAACACAGTCTCTGGCGCCGGAAACCGCCGCTCCTCCGCCCCAGACACCACCGGTATGAAAACAACATCCACAGCCGCCCTTGACCTTGGAAAACAAGACGGAAATCGTCCCCAAAAGATTACAGAACATCATCATCATCGTAATAAGAAGAACCACCCAAATCAGCAAAAGCAGTCTCTGCACGCTACCAAGAACAGCTCAAGGAGAGCTAACGGAGTAATCCCTTGCGGTAAAAGGACAGATTTTGGGTATGACAAGAACTTCCATGAGAGGTACACAATCGGCAAGTTGTTAGGACATGGTCAGTTTGGGTATACGTATGTTGCCATTGACAAGTCTAATGGTGATCGTGTTGCTGTAAAGAGAATTGACAAGAACAAGGTTCACTTTCTTTTCTCCTGTCCATTTGCTTAATCCACTATTCCTTTGTACTAAACATTCACACACACACACACATAATATTTATGGAGGAAGTGATGCACTGAAACTCTATCGGTATGTAACATCAGTTCTATATTCAGAACTTTAGTGAGTAAACCTTCAAATATATGCAGATGGTCCTTCCAATTGCTGTTGAGGATGTTAAACGAGAGGTCACGATATTGAAAGCTTTAACTGGTCACGAGAATGTGGTTCAGTTCTACAATGCTTTTGAAGATGATAACTATGTATACATAGCCATGGAGTAAGTTCTATCATTATATATTTTCCACCAAGACAGCAGTAGATGATGAATAGTACGCATAACTCACTCACATGTTCAGGTTATGTGAAGGTGGTGAACTACTAGACCGTATCTTATCCAAGTAAGTATACTCATTCAGTTTGTTAAGCCATACGAAGCTTCAGATTTAGCAGGTAAGGTCATCTTAGATACGAAGAATTATTCTGGGACTTACAGTTGGACCTGTTTTTCAATAGAAAGGATAGTCGATACACAGAAAAAGATGCAGCAGTAGTTGTAAGACAAATGCTAAAGGTGGCAGCAGAATGTCACTTACACGGTCTTGTGCACCGAGACATGAAACCGGAGGTATATTGTATGAAGTTTTCTTCATCTTATTCATCTGGGATTGTATGGATCGATGATATAAACTCCTTTTATTTTTCAACTCAGAATTTTCTGTTTAAATCGAAAGAAAAAGACTCCCCGATTAAGGCAACAGATTTTGGTCTTTCGAACTTCATAAGGCCAGGTAATTAATCGGCACATGGCTATGTAATCTCCCATTGATGCTCATTTACATACTCTGGCACCTTAGCATTTTATTATAGTCTAAATCCTGCATTCATATGCTTAAGTTCAGAAGATGTTTTATTGTTCTCACTATCATTTAACAATGACATCATGAATAGGAGTTTGTTTAGTTTTATAATACTTTTATGGTCCTCTTGAATTCCCCGATTTCGTCCAAATCATCTGCGTCCTCAACCGAGGCCACTTAAAGTACCGGTTTCTTATTATCGTCAAATGATTTGTATTTGGATTTGAAATCATGGATTTTATTCAAATACTTGAATCTAGACGCACTCTTACTGGTTTTTTTTTGTCTCATTTTCATTTCCTAGGTAAAAAATTCCGTGACATCGTCGGTAGTGCATATTATGTTGCTCCAGAGGTATTAAAGCGTAGATCAGGACCTGAGTCAGATGCATGGAGCATTGGTGTGATAACATACATTTTGCTCTGCGGACGAACACCTTTTTGCGACAAAACTGAAGATGGAATATTTAAGGAGGTGTACATTCAGAAAATCAAACTAGTCTGTTTAATTGTTTTACGCACGCCCTTCCCTTCATTGCCGGACTGTAAAATCAAACGAACTTTTTCTGGTATAGCTAACTAGATTTTTGTTATTGTTTTTTTTTTTTTTTCTAGGTCCTAAGAAATAAACCAGACTTTCGACGGAAACCGTGGCAAAATATAAGCAATGCTGCTAAAGATTTTGTGAAGAAGTTGCTAACAAAGGATCCATGTGCAAGACTCACTGCTGCACAAGCCTTATGTATGCTGTTTCTTGCTTACGAATTACAATTTTCTATGATTTTCTAAGTTGGATGGTCATAGAGCTTCTTTTATCTTCCTTCTTTTTATAGACGTAACTTGATTCCTGTATATGTCCAGCACATCCATGGGTTCGAGAAGGAGGTGAAGCTTCTGAGATTCCTCTCGATATCTCCGTTCTTTCCAATATGCGGCAATTCGTCAAATACAGTCGATTCAAGCAATTTGCACTACGTGTATGTTTTGATGATTCTTTTAAGAAGATAACAACTTTTGATCTGCTTCACATTTTATTCTCATCTACTCAAGAAACTGCACAGGCTTTGGCGGGGGCACTCGATGAGGAAGAGCTTGCTGATCTCCGCGATCAATTTGATGCCATTGACGTGGATAAAAATGGTGTTATTAGTCTCGAAGAAATAAGACAGGTCATTTTTCCTCTTACATTTCTCTCTTCTGATTTCCTGGTTACCATAACAAGCTTTTTATGAAAACCTTAGGCGCTGGGAAAGGACCTTCCTTGGAAGATGAAGGATTCACGAGTTGCTGAGATCCTTCAAGCGGTATGTTCGTGATCGATCGTATATATCAAGCAGCATTATCTTTTCTATTATTTTTCGCCATAATATATTTCTTTTTTTTTTTTTTTGGTTTCTAGATTGATAGCAACACAGACGGGTTGGTAGATTTCTCGGAGTTTGTCGCAGCTACGTTACATGTGAATCAATTGGAGGAGCATGATTCAGAGAAATGGCATCAAGTTTCAAAGAATGCTTTCGAAAAATTTGACGTTGATAAAGATGGATATATAACAGGAGATGAGCTCAAAATGGTAAGCTACCACCACCAAGTCTGAGTTCAAATAAATATTTTTATTCGCTTTTCTGATGTTAAAATTCTTTCCAGCACATGGGGCTTAGGGGTTCGATAGATCCGCTTCTAGAAGAAGCAGATGTAGACAAAGATGGTAAGATCAGCTTATCTGAGTTCAGAAGACTTCTTAGGACAGCAAGCATGAGTTCGCCTGCTGTATAGAGCCCATCTGCTAAGCGTGGAACACTTAATATTTAGTATATGTGTGTGTGTGTGTGTCTGTGTGGCAGTAATGCTAAGTTGTAATGATTCTGAAGTGCTTGCATTTTTGTCTGTAAAATGATATACTATGTAATAATAGAGCTCTTTTTCATAAGGACGTGGATTTAATAAAATAGACGACACACACGCAACGCTGTGTAGGTAAAATAAGAGTATTAACTAATGTAAAAACATAATGATGTGATCGATAGATAGTTCAGGTCACATTCTAATTTAGAATTATTCAGTCGAAGAGGCTGAGAAATTGAGGGTCATTCATTTTATATCCGCTCAAATGCCACATGCATGTTAGCCTTCCTTGCAATCTCCTCCACCCAATCTATATAATCTTCTTCTTTTCCCTTCACTGACTATTCCTCTCTTTCTTCACATATCACTCACTTTAATCTCTTTCCTTGAGCCAAGCTCATCATAGCAAACATGGCTGCTGCGGTTAGTGCTGCAGTTTCTGTCCCATCTTCCAAGTCCGTTTCTCTACAAGCTCGAACCTCCGTTGCTTCCACAGAAAGAATCAACTTCAACAAGGTGTCTCCGATTACTCTGTTGTTAGTGTTAAAAACCTCACCTTGAGATCAAGACATTCGTCCTTTTTTTTTTTGGTAGAAGTATGTGATTTGGACATACCTATTGCATGCTCTGATTAATTCCAACAACTTATTAATTTCACAACATGGGTTTTTGGTTTTACATAGAATTGCCGCGTATTTTTTCTGTTGGATTTCTTTGAGCCTTGTTATGTGTGCTTTAGTTGCCCTTTTTCTACAAGAATGGTGTCAAGATTGCCCCGATTAGAGCTCAAGTAACAACAGAAGCACCTGCAAAAGTTGAAAAGGTCTCCAAGAAACAAGAGGAAGGAGTGACTGTGAACAAATTCAGGCCTAAGGAACCCTACATTGGCAAGTGCCTTCTCAACACTAAGATCACTGGTGATGATGCTCCTGGCGAGACCTGGCACATGGTCTTCAGTACTGAAGGTAATTGAACCATCAATCCACCTATGATCAATGAAGCTTAAATAGTAGTTAGTCATGTCTTAAATTCGATATCAACCCATTCTTTGAGCAGGAGAGGTCCCTTACAGAGAAGGACAATCTATTGGAGTAATCGCAGATGGCTTGGACAAGAATGGAAAACCTCATAAGCTTAGACTCTACTCAATTGCTAGCAGTGCTCTTGGTGATTTTGGAGACTCCAAGACTGTAAGTTTCACTCATCCGAGAAGTGTTGCTAGGATAGTAGAACTAGTTCATTCTATTTACTTTTGCATTCATTCTGATTATATTTTTCCATATAGGTTTCTCTGTGTGTCAAAAGACTCGTGTACACCAATGAACAGGGCGAAATCGTTAAAGGAGTTTGCTCTAACTTTTTATGTAAGTTAGAAGGAAATTCGTCAACTTGGCATAGCCTCTAAAGTGGGATATATCTCCATAACGTATTAATTTATCATACATTTTTCAGGTGACTTGAAGCCTGGAAGTGAGGTAAAAATAACGGGACCTGTAGGAAAAGAGATGCTCATGCCGAAAGATCCTAACGCTAACGTTATAATGGTGCGACTAAAGTTAATAATAGTCCCGTATAAAACCGTTTATCCTTCGGTAGGTCTACTTGGCATTTGCTTCATGTTCCTGAATTTCGTTCTTACAGCTTGCGACCGGTACTGGGATTGCCCCATTCCGCTCCTTCTTGTGGAAGATGTTCTTCGAGAAGTACGAAGACTACAAGGTAAACAAACTTTTCATTTCATCGATCATAATTTCTGGATATATACGTATTGAATATCTATCTAATTTGCTGCAGTTCAACGGTCTAGCATGGCTTTTCCTAGGTGTTCCGACCAGCAGTTCTTTGCTCTACAAAGAGGTAAGTTACGAAAAAAAAAGTGATCACCAAAGCAACCTTCTGCCATTTTCCTCAAAAAGGGTTGAGTTGATGTACTGAAACAGGAATTTGAGAAGATGAAGGAGAAGAATCCAGATAACTTCAGGTTGGACTTTGCTGTCAGCAGAGAACAGACAAACAGCAATGGAGAGAAAATGTACATTCAAACTAGGATGGCTGAGTATGCCCCAGAACTGTGGGAGCTGCTTAAGAAGGACAACACATATGTGTACATGTGCGGTCTCAAGGGAATGGAGAAGGGTATCGACGATATAATGGTCGATTTGGCAGCTAAAGACGGTAATAGTTATTTAGCTAATTAGTTCGTCCCACAACCTCATCAGTTATTATCTATCTCATCGCTGGATTCACTACAAAACAGGTATTGACTGGATAGAATATAAGAAGCAGTTGAAGAGAGGAGAGCAATGGAACGTAGAAGTCTACTAAGCCCATGCTGTGCTGTTCTTTCTTCCTTGTAAAAAAAAGAAAAAAAGAAACTGCTATTCCTCATGAGATTTCCTATTTTGCTAATGTAGATAAAATCTCTTCTTCTTTTGTTGTGATATTTACTGTGAAGCATCTCCAGACAAGTTCAGTTTTCTGCCTGTTGCTATACAATATCTCACAAATGTTATCGAGTACATTGCATGGTTCTTCGACACATAGCTTCATCCTCTTCTCAGCTACTATATCATTCTCGACTGTGTAGCTATTATGTGTCGATATCTGTTGCGCTATGCAGCATCAAGATTCCATTTCATATACAGTAGTAGAGTAGAGATTATCATGTCATGTCTTCAATGTAACAATGACGTCTCGTCTGCGAATGGCACGGATAGTTGCAGTTAATTGGGCCTTATTGGGCTGAGCTTTACGAAAAACAGCCAAGGCCCACACTATTGTATTGCATTTTATTACCAAATTGTTGCCGCTAGAGTCAGTCAGTCAACGTGACGTCAGAAAGTAAATAATTACGCGATTGAACTGAAACGGAATACTTGTAATAAATGAGTAGTTGGATTCTAAGCTAGACATAGTACGCTATGACTCAGGAAAAGCAACCAATAAAGGGAGGAGCAGCACAGTCCACAAATGAACTGTGGTAGTACTACATTATCATCATTTTGACAAGACAATGAACTGAAATGCCGAGAGTGTCCCTCACGTACAGACAAAGTCACCCAAGTGTCCCAACCCTGTCCGACAAAGTGAAGACCCGATCGATTTGTCTTAACAAAATTCCCCTTCCTCTAATAATAGCTTCCTTCTTGGAACCGAAATATTGCATCAATAATCACCCTTTCGTACCCTATCTATGTTGCGAAATGGACAGCGTAATAATATTGGAAATTACTGTGAGGATAAAATGGACACGAGAATTTACGTGGAAAACCCCTTTTAACTTGGGGTAAAAAACCACGGGCGAGGTAGAAATTTTATTACTGGGGTAAAAACAGGGGTTACAACCTCTCAATCTATAAAGGAGAAAACATTCACTATCTCTCTTTATAGTTGGAGTAAATACCGAACAAACCCTCTATTTTTTTTCTCCTCTTTCTCTTTCTTTCTCTCTCTATTTTACTTTGGCTCTTTGGTGTGATTTTTGTTCAATGCCTTGTAGCCTATTTATAGGCAAGACATCATACTAATACAAATATAATAATATTATTATTAGTAATAGAGTAGATAATAATAGAGTAGATAGATAGTTATGTTGAGTGGTAGAGTGGTAGAGTGGGTAAAATTACCCACTCCCCTAACAATCTCCCACTTGAAGATTTGATTGAAGACCAATCAGATCTTCACACCATTCTTCTACCTCGCCTTTTCCTTAGATTCTGTCAGTTCACAGGAGGAACGACACCATATAAACTTGTCCACAGGAATTGCTTTGGTCATGTAGTCTGCCAGATTATCCGCAGTGTGAACTTTTTGCATGTCCACAGTCCCTGCTTCCACTTGTTCACGAACAAAGTGGTATTGGACCCGGATGTGTTTGGTTCTTGAATGATATGCTGGATTCCTTGCAAGATGCAATGCACTCTGGCTATCACAATAGAGAATAATGTTCTCCTGTTTGTGGCCGAGTTCTTCCAGCAACATCTTCAACCATATTGCCTCTTTACTGGCTTGTGTAGCTGCGACATATTCTGCTTCCGTTGTTGACGTTACAATAATGGACTGCAGTTTTGAAACCCAGCTTACGGCTCCTCCAGCAAGATTGAACACATATCCGGTTGTGGATCTGCTTTTATCAAGTTCACCAGCATAATCTGCATCAACAAAACCATGGACAGTAAAATCTGTACCTCCATAACATAAGACCAGATCA
Organism: Craterostigma plantagineum; assembly: GCA_027422505.1. Taxonomy (NCBI): domain Eukaryota; kingdom Viridiplantae; phylum Streptophyta; class Magnoliopsida; order Lamiales; family Linderniaceae; genus Craterostigma; species Craterostigma plantagineum. Next base: position 118,703 of record JAPQWV010000976.1, read on the forward strand.
GAGGTTCCCTTGATATATCTGAGAATCCTCTTAACAGCACTCCAGTGCTCTCGACCAGGATTTGACATGTATCGGCTAACAACTCCCACTGCATGGGCAATGTCTGGTCTGGTACATATCATTGCGAACATTAGACTTCCAACCGCCGATGCATATGGTAGTCGAGACATCTCTATCCTCTCGTCTTCATCGGCAGGACACATTTCAGAGGATAGCTTGAAATTAGCAGCAAGAGGGGTAGATATTGGCTTACTATCTTGCATGTTGAACCTTCGTAAGATTTTCTTCAAGTAATTCTTTTGGGAAAGCCAAATCTTTCGCTTGCTTCTGTCTCGAGATATTTGCACGCCAAGAATTTTGTTTGCTGGTCCCAAGTCCTTCATTTCGAATTCACTGGCTAGTTGAGTCTTTAAAGTTGCGATACGACCTTTGTTGGGTCCTGCTACCAGCATATCGTCGACGTACAACAGCAACATGATGAAATCGTCATTGCCAAATCTCTTGAAATACGCACAAGGATCTGAGTATAGCCTGTTGTAGCCAAGACTCATTATGAAGGAATCAAATCTCTTATACCAGCATCGAGGTGCTTGTTTGAGCCCGTAGAGAGATTTGATCAATCGGAAAACCGATCTTTTTTTCCTTGTTCCTCGAAACCTTCTGGTTGAAGCATATATATTTCTTCATCCAGGTCACCATGGAGAAAGGCCGTCTTCACGTCCAGCTGCTCAAGATGCAAGTCAAATGTAGCAACCATTGACAAGACCACCCTGACTGTTGTAAGTCGAACCACCGGTGAGAAAATTTCGTTGAAGTCAATCCCTTCTTTCTGAGCATATCCTTTTACAACCAGTCTAGCACGGTAGCGCTCTACCTGGTCATCACCATTCTGCTTGATTTTGTACACCCATTTGTTGCCAATGGGTTTCCTTCCTTGCGGTAATGGCACCAACTCCCATGTCTTATTTTTATAGAGAGCTTCCATTTCCTCTTGCATCGCTGAAATCCACAGACTCGCATCTGAATTATTCAGTGCTTCTTGGAAAGTGGTTGGCTCTCCATCCTCCGTTAGAAAATAGTATGCAAGATTGCTCTCTATCTCATAATCTGAGTGCCAACTTGGCGGCCTACGCTCGCGTGATGACCGCAAGTGTTTCGGTACTTCAGATTCGACTGGGTCGAGCACTTTGTGCGCCGGTTCATCTTCAGAAGAATTATATTGCTCCAATTTTCTCTTCATCGATGTAGTCTTTGTCACGCCTTTTGAACTGCTATCATTTTCAACTTGCTTTTGATCGTCATCCTCCAAGAAGATAACATCTCTGCTGATAATCACTTTGTGGTCAGTGAGATCCCACAAGCGATACCCCTTTACTCCATCAGCATACCCCAAGAATATGCATTTCCTGGACTTTGGATCCAACTTCGTTGTTTCTTGGTTGTGGTACATCGCGTACGTTGAACTTCCAAATATATGGAGATCTGAATAGTCTGCAGGTCCACCAGTCCACATTTCCATCGGTGTTCGCATCTCTATAGCAGTAGATGGAGCCCGATTCACCACATAACAGGCAGTACAGACCGCTTCCGCCCAGAACTTCTTTTCCAGGCCCGCAGTTCTTAACATAGCCCTTGTTCTTTCCAACAGGGTCCTATTCAACCGCTCTGCCACTCCATTTTGTTGTGGAGTGTAAGCCGTGGTGAACTGTCTTCTGATGCCCACGCCTTTGCAGAATTCAGTGAATTCTTTGCCAGTATATTCCCCTCCATTATCTGACCGGAGACACTTGATTTTTCTGCCGGTTTCAAGTTCAACTCGCGCCTTGTATGTTTTGAAGATAGGAAATACTTCGTCCTTCTTCTTGATTGGATACACCTACCATCTCCTGGAGTAGTTGTCTATGAATGATACGAAGTAGTTGGCTCCTCCCAGGGATGCGACCGGTGCTTGCCATACGTCAGAGTGGATCAATTCTAGAATTTCTTTGCTTCTAGAACTTGAAGTGGAGAACTTCAGGCGATGCTGCTTGCTCACAATACAATGCTCGCAGAATGGTAACGTTACCGTTGTGAGACCAGGAAGTAGATTCTTTTGCGCAAGAATTTTCATGCCTTGTTCAGACATATGGCCAAGTTTCTTGTGCCAAGTCATTGTAGACTTTTCGCTTGAACTTGTTGTAGCAACAGATGCTTGCCCTGCTTGCAGAGTCTCTCCCTTCAGCGTGTATAGATTTGCAGCTATCTTTTCTCCCTTCATCACTACTAGTACTCCTTTGGATACCTTCATGATCTTGTTTTCCAATTCAATTTTGAAACCAAGATCATCCAATTGCCCCACAGACAACAGATTTTTCTTCAAGCCCTCCACATGTCGGACAGCATGGATGGTACGCACGGTGCCATCGTACATCTTTATTTGAACCGTTCCCACCCCGACAATTTTCAGCGCCTGGTTATTGCAGCTGTAGACATATCCACCAAAGGTTGGCTCGTATTGATGAAACCATTCCTTTCGAGAGGTCATGTGGAAAGTAGCTGCTGAGTCGATGAGCCACACGTCGTTGAATCTTCCCTTTTCAGCGATAGTGGTTGCGGCTTCACACACCAAGGCAATTCCATCGTCGGTAGTGTTGGCGGCGTTTCCTTGGGCATTGGGATTTTTATTTAGAGCCCAACAATCTTTCTTCATATGACCTTTCTTGCCACAGTGGTAGCACTTTATAACCTTCTTATTTTTCATAACAAGGCTTTGCCGCTTTTGACTCCCACTTGGACCAGACTCTCCGGGTCTTGTCCGTTTTCGGCTCACATTTGGACCACGAGCTCCTGATCTTGCCCTCGTCACCGTCAACGCTTCCGCCTGTTGGGACATTATCAACTTGTCTTCTTTGTTATTGCGCCGACTTTCTTCTTCGAGAACCGCAGCTGCAATACTATCGAAGATAAGTTTTCCCGCCGCTTGGTTGTTGCTCAAGTTGATGACGAGTTGATCGTAGGAGTCTGGCAAGCTTTGCAGTAGAAGCTCAGCACGTTCACTTGGCTCTATTTTGTAGTCCAAGTCTCTTAGTTGAGAGAACAAAGTGTTCAACTTGTTGATGTGCTCGGTCACTGAAGAAGATTCTTCCATTCGTAGATGATATAATTTTCTCTTCAAGAAAATTCGGCTGTGGAGTGACTTGACTTGATACAACTTCTCAAGATGGTCCCAGATTTCTTTCGCACTGGTTTTCTCTTCGACGCTTGATAATATATCATCTGCTAATGTCAGATGAATATTAGCGATGGCTCTCCCGTCTGTCTTCTTCCATTTGACGTCACTTGTGATTGTTGTTGGTCTGCCAGTGATCGCCTCAAGACAATTTTCTTTGAGTAAAATTGCCTTTATCCTCATTTTCCACAGTGAGTAGTTTCTCCCGTTGAATTTCTCAATTTCATTTTTAGCTGCCATTTTTCCCACGTCACTATCGTCGGAGAAATTCGACAGTCCAGCCAAATAGTACTGATCAGATAATTTGCAGAAAGGGTAGCGACCAGCTTTCTAGACAAAATTACCCTTCTAAGTAAATTCCCAGATGAGATCTGGTGGGGTCACTATGTGTCCCGCTTGGCACCAGCCACCTAGACAGAAATTACTTACACAGTCTATTGCCACGACTTGCCAAAAAACTCTTCCGTAACGATAAACCTTTTCGATATCCTTTCTGATGTGGAAGATCAGACAAAGCTGCAACCACAGAGCATAATCGGAATATCAATCAGGACTGGCTCTGATACCACTTGTTGCGAAATGGACAGCGTAATAATATTGGAAATTACTGTGAGGATAAAATGGACACGAGAATTTACGTGGAAAACCCCTTTTAACTTGGGGTAAAAAACCACGGGCGAGGTAGAAATTTTATTACTGGGGTAAAAACAGGGGTTACAACCTCTCAATCTATAAAGGAGAAAACATTCACTATCTCTCTTTATAGTTGGAGTAAATACCGAACAAACCCTCTATTTTTTTTTCTCCTCTTTCTCTTTCTTTCTCTCTCTATTTTACTTTGGCTCTTTGGTGTGATTTTTGTTCAATGCCTTGTAGCCTATTTATAGGCAAGACATCATACTAATACAAATATAATAATATTATTATTAGTAATAGAGTAGATAATAATAGAGTAGATAGATAGTTATGTAGAGTGGTAGAGTGGTGGAGTGGGTAAAATTACCCACTCCCCTAACAATCTATCCAGCTTTTATCCCAAGGCAGACAGTAATGGAAGAAGAGTGGAGGCACTTGGGCCTAACTATGCCTACTGATGAAGAAGTAATCTTGACTCGTCGTAAGCACCAAACCCCATGATTCTTCAAGACTTCTTTGTCAGCAAGGATCATCATCATCAGCCAACTAACGCCGCCTTGTCCTCGTCAATAAGGACCGGCGGCATGTCTCGTCCAATGTCACCACCTCCGACGATGCTGACGTTGATGAGCTCTGCTGCTCGCGGTGGTGCTGACGTCAATCGTTTGGTCGTTCATCAGTCACCTCGAAACTTATACCCTCGTCGTCACTATGATCTTCCTCATGATCACCAGCACCAGCCGCCGTTGGTCGAGGAGGAGGACTTGAATGTGAATGTAATTAGGAAGCAGAAGAGGCTGCTTACTGATGCCGCCGATGGCAATCATTCTTCGGCTGCTGATACTCGACGCCATAAGCGCTTGCTCAAGAATCGTGAATCTGCCTCACGCTCGAGGGCTAGAAAACAGGAAAATGGCAGTCTACAGTGTTTACTTGCTGTAGTTTTCAATCATCGTCATCATTAAGCTGATAGATTTTTTCATGACAGGGTTACACGAACGAGTTGGAGCTCGAAGTAGCTCATTTGATGGAAGAGAATGCTAGGCTCAAAGAGCAAAAACAACAACAGGTGATATTATGATCATATCGCAGCAGCATAGATAGACAAGACTAGACACGCCGTTTATACATACATACCTTCTCTTTGCAATTATAATAACAAGCATAGTGTTTGATTTGTTACCCCTTTTGCCAGAAAGTGATAAAAGATGATCAAATTTATTTATATTCTTGACAAAGAAAAACGAAAGTATCCTTTGATTCTGCAACGCGCATGTGTGCTCTATCATAACTATATATGTACATATTTAGATTTGTGTTAATTAAGAAGAGGATCAGCTACTCGTTTGTTCTTTCCAAAATCGGCTACTTTTATGTATATATCTTCTCAATTCTCTTGTCCAGAATATCTGCCTTTAATCTTTCTATAGATGGTGAGACATTTCCTATAAAAGTATATGTGTATGATTACCACGCAGCTAGAAACAGCTGCTGATTCTCTACACCAGAAAAAGAGGTGGTTACATAGATCTTCCACCGCTCCATTCTGACAGACAGGGGCGGATCTACGTTGTGGCCCGGGGGGCCACGGCCCCCGCGAAACTTTTCGAAGTTTTTAGTACTATATATGTATTATATTCATTAAATATGTACATGTAAATTTCGGATATTAATTATGACTAATAAGATAAATTTCGCATTCTTAGCTTTTTCAATTCTTTTTTTGTTTTTTATTTGTTTAGTTGCTTCTTTTTTATTATTAGTTATTTCCGCATCTTTTAATTTATGCATTTTAGTTTATTACTTTTATTATTATTCTTATGATTATTATTCTTTTTAGTTTTTTCTTTTTTGTTTTTTATTCTTATTGAGACTTTTTAGTTATTTTGACTTTGTTCGTTTTGTCTTAATTCCTTTCTTTTAATTATTTTTATATACAAATTCTTTTAATATACGATTTAATATATGTAATTCTTTTTTTATCTTTTTCAATAACTTTTGATAGTTCATCGATACTATCTTTATCTTTCAAACTGAGCTAGTTAATAATGCAGATATATTTCAAGAAAAATACTCCTAGATAATTAAGCTCATCTTCGACTGTACGGTGAAAGACCATAGTCGATTACGTGAAAATGACTCGGAAAAAAAATAATTTTACGGCCCCCCAACTAAAAATTTCTGGATCCGACCCTGCTGACAAACATCATAATTTGAGTTTTGGAAAAGTTGTTTTAGTTCATTTTCCAAATTATATAATAGTAGTAATCAGTTTAGGACTATGTTTAGATAGTGTGACATGTGAAGTGTCTTTTATTTGTAGTCTTGTTATTAGTTACGTTGCTAATGGGACCGGACTCTCTCTGTCTCCTTGGACTGTGTGTTGTTTGAATTTGAAGGACTATAATTATTTGTACTAGGTATTCGGTAATTGGGCCACAGCACAGCATATTTCCACCATCTTTTGCTACATCTTTACGGATCAACAAGATAAAAAGTTTTTAACCTCTTTAACGCACAATAGATGGTTACTTGAAAAAAAATTCGATTTTTCGTGAGAGCATAAAAAAAAATGATCTTTATGATTGGACATTTCGAATGCCATGATTAACCATTTGCATCTTGTTGGGCTTGACCCAAGTTGTGCCTTTGTCACTGTCCCAATCGAAAACGACAGGAAGGCATAAGGGTTCCCTCTCCTATATAAGGAGGGTTATACCCTGAATTATAGGTACAACAACAATAGAAAGTTATTTGTGTTATAACTCTAAAAAAAATTTCCTTTGGGTGAGCGGGTAAAATTACTTTAGGGTTGTTGTTGTCGGATTTTGGGTGTAGACGAGCGTAGAAGAATTGTGTGATTGAATATTCACATAGTAGATTTTCTGCGGCCTTGTTGCCCGGGTGGTTTCTCCCTCTTCCTTAACTGAGGGTTTTCCACGTTAAACTTTGTGTTCTCCAGTTTTATTATTTCCGACGAATCTTGGGCGGAATTCGGTACGGTCGAAATTTCCCAACAAGTGGTATTAGAGCGAGGTTAAACCGAATTGGTGTTCTGAGTATGCTCTGTGGTTGCAACGTTGTCTGATCTTCCACATCAGAAAAGATACCCAAGAGGTTTGTTCGTACGGTGGAGCTAGCGACGGGTGGAGCTTGAGCGCAGAAGGGTTTTCGGCAGACGAGTTACTGTTCGGTTTGCTGCGAAGTTCTTGTTCGCTAATCCACAAGGATGTCCGGAAGTAAGCTTTCGAATCTGGCGAGATTTGATGTGGAGAAATTCGGCGGAAGAATCAATTTTGGCTTGTGGCAAGTGCAAGTCAAGAATGTATTGATTAAGGGTTATACAAGGCTTTGAAGGACAAGGAAGTTCCCAAAGGCGGTGCTACCAGCAGCACTAAGGAAACAGCTGGTGCGATTTGCTGGACGTGTGGACAATCTGGGCACGTGAAAAGGTCAGAAAGGTGGAGCAGGTTCGGCAAGCAGCTCCAGGTCGGTAAGTGGAGATGCCGAGAAAGACGCTAATTTTGTCTCTATCTCCACGGATGAGTTTTGGTAAGAGAGACAAGGGCGTCTTTATGGCATGTCGCTAAGTGTCATGAGAGAGGGCGTGTTACTATTAGCGGGTCCACAGTTTACACACGGGCATTGGTTGGCGTTGATGCAAGGTGTGTGGTGGAAATTTCGCAGGGCCGGATTTGGGCCCGTGCAACCAGGCCTACAGCACAGGGCCACAAATCCGGCCTTGTATAAAAGGGCCACATTACGTTCGTTCAAGGAATTTCAGATCAGCCCCTACCCTACTAACATAACAGTGGTTGCACACATCAAAACAAAACTAACTATATATATTCCTTTGTCCAAAGGCAGATAGACAGAATAGACGACGGTGTTATCTCACGTCACGACAAAAAGTGAAGACCAATTAAACCCCTCTTACTAAAAATAAGCAACTTGAGAAGATCGCTCATTCTCCACAATAACCCACACGCAACCCCCGACATCTCCGTTTGCATTCTTTCTTCATCACAAAGGAAAGAAAGACCCAACAAAAGATTACGAAAGAGATTAGGAAAAAAAAAAACAAGGAAAGCTAAACGACGCATAAAAAGGAAAAAAAAAAAAGAAAAAAAAAAGCTTGCAAGCATATCGATCAATTCAATTACTGGAAGCGCCACCACCTCCTCCTCCCCAACCAAGCACATCACCGGAAAATGGATAACTAGTTGTGACACCTGCTTCGGTGCTGCTATTAACAGTAGCAGCAGCAGCAGCATCACCTCCTTCCTCCTCTAAACGTAATCTCTCGAACACAGCATTTGCAAAAGAAGCCGCCGTCAATACCACCGGCCCAGAAGCCATCAACTGGCCCACCACGGACCCGCCGACCACTTGACCCTGCCCACCGCTCAGAAATATTGAGAGGCCGCCGGCGCCAGGAGGCGCAGGAGGCGGAAGAATCGTCCCCGTCAGAGAGAGAATCTCGAATCGACCGTTTAGAGTCACCGCGGTGCCAGCAGGCTGCCTTAGAGTCACGTTGGCCACCGTCCCACTGCCGCTAAACACACAAACACCCCTTCCCCTTCTCCTGGCGTATACATTAACGCTGTCGACGACGTCGTTTCCTGAAGCTATCTCGAGGACGTGCGATCTGAGAGCGTTGGGAGTATCGCGCGTGACGATAACTGGGGGTTTGGGTTTGTTCTTGGACCCAGCTGGACGGCCCCGTGGACGGCGGGATGCGGAGCTTGTGGCAGCTGCAGCGTCGGAATCTCTTTCAGAAGTCGGCGAGGCGGCGGCGGCGTTGCTGATGTTATTAGCCACTTGGTGCAAGTGAAGTTCAGGTTGCGTCGTCGTCATTAGGCCTAGCTGATGATGGACATAGCCTGATGATGACCCTGCTTGTTGCTTCTGATCGTAACCAGAAGCCATGTCGGAAGGAACAACTTGGATTTGAGAAGAAATTCCTTTAACGGTAACAATTGTGAGAAAACGAAGTTAACTTTGATGGGACAAGCAAGTCGTCCTCAACTGCGCAATGATATTCAACGTCGTCGTCGTCTGAGTTTGGGTAACCAGCTTTCACATTCGTATAATGCTGTAATGCTACTCCCACAAGCAGTTTTTGTACTGTATGGATGGATGCTAGATAAGAAAAAAAGGACTTTCAACCTAAATCTTTGTCTGCTATCAGGCTCTTCTGATTTTTGAAAGAAAGCGCGTTAAAAGGATATTGCTTTCTTGATGTATAGAAGAAGCTTCTGTGTGCGCATCAGTCACAGACGAGGTGAGACGATGATGATGCTGATGATGATGATTATGCTTTGGCTTGCCTTTTACTCCCTTTTTTTGTTCTGTCTTCGTATCTTGTGAGGGAGGAGTTGGAAAAAAGAGGGCGGTGAGATCAGATATGCTTAGCAGCAAAGCGAACAAGACTGAGAAACCAATCTTGCCAGATGAGACGAGATGAGATGAGATGCAAATAATAATCATTAATAAAATTATCTTCTAATACAATTACCTAATTGCCCCTGCAATCCAGCACTTGAATGCAAGCATTACCCATGCCATTGTCAAAGTTTATTTCAGAAAAGGCCAACGTCTTCACTTGTTAACAGTGTTACGGATCTAACCTATGAATATTATCATGTATCGTCAATTTTCTACAAAATAAAAGAAAAAAAGAAGAATTAAACGACGTTCAATTAAGCCAAAAAGAGTCGTACGGATGCAGGCCCGTCTGAAGATGTCGGGACCTGAGGCGAACCTCGAAATTCGGGCCCTGAGCCATTTTATTAAGAAATTTTTTCAAATAAATACGTAATAGCGCATAAATGTAACATGGCACCGTCTAAATATTTTAAAGGCAAAATAGTGATCAAATCTGCATAATCTAATTGTAGAGAAAAATCGAACTCACATAATCTAGTTGGATTTTCATACAACGAACTCAATATAGACGTTTAAAAGACGAAGGAATATAAAAGAAATAAGGATCACACTAGAAACAAAGCTACTTGAAAAATCTTAAAGATATTGTGTTAAAATTAAAATATTCCATTTATAACGAGGATTAAGAGTAACAAATTATAGAAAACAAAAAAATCGTGTAAAATTAGTTAAAATGATGGATTAATTGAGAGTTATTGACTATTTTATTTTAATTTTTTTAAAAAATTTTGACCAACTTTTGGCTAAAAGCCTTTAAAAAAATTATAAAATCGTCCCATTCCCATATATAACATGAGTTATAAGATCACATATGATGCCTTCTTTTTATCGTTCCGGCAATAACTATTTTATGGTCCATAAAAAAAGTTTCATACTATATATATAATATATTATATATATATATATATATATATATATATATGGTATGATAAATATTGGGTCCCCCTCGAAAGCTGGGCCCGAGGCGATCGCCTCACTCGCCTTACATGAGCTACGGCCTGTAGGGATGTTATCGTAATACGGATGAGTTAACGTTAGTTTATTGTTTCGAGGTGGGAAACTGGGCGGTGAAAAGCCGTGTGAGGAAATGGCAGACAAATTGCTCACCATCCGCGACTACATAACTACTCTAAAAAAAAGTTGGTTCGGCGGATTTAACACAATATTTATGTATTTCAGCTTACAACTCAGTATTATATATAATATTGAAAGGTAAACCTTTATTTTGGAAAAAAAAAAAAGTTGGTTCGGTGGAAGTCCACTACATACAAACTTTACATTCTTAACTGAGCAAGTATCTGGATAAGGCTCCGTCTAATACAATAAGTCCCTTTTCAGCTTTAATCAGATTGGTTTGGCATTTGTGTTGTATGGAATCAATATCCCATTCCCATGTCGTGATGTAATTTCCTTATTTACCTGCAACCCCTAAATATTGAGGACCAACGAACAATTCCATCTTAACTTAAATGGATGCTCATAAATAACGAAGAAAACAACGATATATAGTGAAATCAAACTAGTGGCATATATATATGGCTATTATTTTAACCTAGAAGAGATACGGCGGTCAAACGATGAAAGATGGCATGTGGACGTTGTCGGGACATTGGGATTGGTCAACAGGTTAAACCGTATCTATCTCTAAAGCCCCATCTTGCATTTACTAGTACTACATTAAATAATTCCATCTACCATAATAAAACTGATGCCGTCGAAAATTAACCTACCGCGGGAACGGACTGACGGGCTCTTCCCCACCTGAGCTCCGCCGTGCGCTTGGACTGAGAACTGTTGAACAAAGGGAATTTTGGGGGTCGTTAGCCCTCTTGCCTTAGTCAAGAGGGTAGTTCCGTTTTAAGGTGATGTGTGGAGAAAAAATGGCAGAGTAATGGTATGATTATCTGAAAAACGTACCTCCTTCACATAACATCCAATGGTATTTATAAGATTGAGCAGAGTCGAACCGTCCTGGGGCAGTTACCGCCCACGTTCAGCCTGTATTGGCGGTTTCCTCCGCATATAGCGCATCTCGGATGACCACTTGCATGGTAGCGGTTGGGGCCGTGTTCTGGCGCGGTGAGGTATCTCTCCTCGGGCTCCTCCTCGAGTGGCCTCCTTTTAGGCCTTTGGGCATTTTCTCGTTCAGGCGTGGTTCTGGCCCAGAGGTTTCCAAGCGTCACTTCTGCCGAGCGGAGACTCCCTTAGGTAGGGGCTTCGGGTCATTGTCCCCTGCCGGACGAGGTCGTCTCCCCAGGTCGGGGTGTCGGGGCGTCATCCCCACCGGAAAGGGGTCATTCCTCAAGTCGGGGTGTCCTGATATTATTCCCTATTGGACTGAACCCCTCCTCACGTCGGGACCTTTAGGATTTTTTGTCCCTAACTGGACGTAGCCCGACGTGGATAATACCTTTCGATCCGACGTGGATAATACCTTTCGACTGGCGGGGTGGGGTATTGAGTTATGGCGGGAATGGACTGGGTATTTTGCCACGTTAGGGTGAAAACCCGAGGGTAACAATAGTCCCCCCTTCGACTAGTCCAAAAGAGTATGTGAATTTTGGACGTAGTCGGGTAGTGGCAAAATACTCGAGTTGGTGGTAAGCTAGTTCGGTCGTTCGTTGGAGGTCCTTTAAACTTAGCGAGAGTTTTCTTCGGCTAGTATACTGCTTCGTTCTTTCCGCCACGTGTCGGCGCGCTAATGGCGGATACTGATGGGACGTTTGGGCGGGAGTTCTAGCGCCTTATCCCACGATCGACGCGGGCCGTCGCGGTCCGTTGATCCGCCCAGGATCCAAAGGCCCAGATCTTTCGTATGGGGCCTATATATATCCCCGCCTTTCGCTTTCATTTTCTTCTTTACACTTTCTCGTTCTCGAAATCTGCCCGAGTCTCCCGACCTCGCTTTGTTTCTCGCTCCGGCTTTAGGACTTGTAAGTTTTCTTCTCCCTTCTCCTTCATTCAGTATGACTTCCCACAATAGTGTTAGCTCTTCAGGTAGTTTTTCTTCGGGTAGTTCCTCTTCGGATAGTTCCGAGAGCGGTAGTTCGGGTAGGATCGTTAACGAAGGTAATGCTGGGGTGAGGGTGATCGCGTGCGTGTATGTTTGAATAAATGTTTGTGCGAGTACGTCAAGTAATAATTAAAACGAATATATTATAACTAGAATCACGCGCGATAGGCAGTGTACCTATCGTTTGTAATATAGCTATGGTGAATATCCGAGTATCGATCACGAGGAATAAATTGATTACTAGTATTGACCTATCGATTCGATATTTAACCTAAATAAAATAGCAGGATTTGTTTATACTACGAACTAATTTAACAGAACAACTTAAAGGATTAGAAGAGTAAGGAAGTGCAACTGGAAATAATACGAGTGACTTAAGATGACAAATATGTGTTCGGGATTTGAATCCCGCTGGGTGATGTCGGCTAAGACTACAGAATATCGTTCCTACGTGAAAATCGACTAAATCGCAGTAATTTCCTACCCACTCACGGATTTGCTGTCGCCCTAAACGTTCGTGGGGATCTAAGTTTAACGATTACCAGATGGCGAGGATCGAGTATTTGCTGTCGCCCTATACTTGAATCCTAACGTCTATGAACGGCCTAATCGTTATTTAGCTGTCGCCCTAAACGATATACCACACATTCATATCAACACATAGACATATTGATACAAAGAAACAATATCATAGATCGATAAATAGTCGAATACACGTGTTCACGATTATCCTACGCCTTAACTACAACATAACCCAACGTTCATCTATTCCCAAACACACAAGAGGATTAGCTGCTCATATTAGGCAAAACAACAACGAGATTCAAAGTAAACGAGGATAGAGAACTCATGAAAACTTCCCTAAGAAGTGAAAATGGCGTTTCTGAGGTGTAGCTCTCGTTCCTCGATCGTATGAGCGTGGCTTCGTTGTTAGATCGTCCCTTGAGCTTCTCCGAATCACGGATTGCTTCTAGTGTTCTTCCTCCTCTTTTTAGCTCTAAGTTTCGTCCCTATGGAGTTGTTCTTGAGTTCTGAGTAGAGTCCCCCTTTTATGCTTCGAAAATGGGCTAAAACCCTGCATTTTGGCACGTTCACGGCCTCTTAACGGGCCTTCACGGCCGTGAAGGCGGCTGAAAACCCTACTTCTTGACTTTCTGGCATGAGTCACGGCCTCGTGCAACATGCTTCACGGCCTTGACGGCGGCTTAAACCCTAAATATTGACTCTCTGGTGCCAGTCACGGCCACTCGCATCGGAAGTCACGGCCGTGAATCAGTGGTTTTTTTCTTCGTTGAGCACTCTGCCTTGATTCACGGCTTGTTGCATAAGCCATCACGGCCGTGACACTTGAGGTCTATTCTTTACTTAAGCCTCTGCCAGCATTCACGGCTTGTTGCATGATGATTCACGGCCGTGAATGTAGCTTCTTCAAGTTTCTGCCGTGGTTCACGGCCTCTTGCATAAGGCCTCACGGCCGTGACACTGGATCTTGAGCTCACTGCCCACGTTCACGGCCTTGTGCAAGGTGATTCACGGCCGTGACTGTTGGGACCTTTTCTCCTTAGGCTTACTGCCCTCGTTCACGGCCTCTTGCAAGACCGTTCACGGCCGTGACTTATTACTGGCAGCTTCAAACTTTGCCGTTTTCGCGTCGTTTTCGCCTCGTTTTCGTTCCTCTTCTCTCGATAATCATTCGAAGGTCCTACAATATTTAAATGAGTGTAAATAGAGCCAATAAATGCATGGAATAATCAAAAGTTTCCTATTATAACCCAAATAAACATAGCAATAAACGTATTAAAATACGTTTATCAAACCTCCCCACACTTAAGCTTTTGCTTGTCCTCAAGCAAATTAGAAGCAAGAAAAGGGTATCATGATAACGGCACGCCGTTCACAATTCACCAACGCAGATGGAAAACACAAATAGGAATCAAACAAGCAATTATGGACACTGCAACAATAATAAGCACTTATCGACACGAATTTCCTTAGCACTACTAATCGAGATCCACACCTCACAGGGATTCACTCAAATCACTCAGTGTATAGGCTAATAAATCGGTGAATCGCTCAATTCATGCAATAATCTAGTCTATACCATATGCTTGCAAGTCAATCACACGTCTACTACTTAAAGCAGTTAGCATGAATCAGAAGGTCTTTTTGGGTTAAATGGGATCAGATAGTGATGAGGTGGTAGTGGGATCACATATGAGTAGCAGTCGTGTCGGTCTTCATGTCATTGTCTAAAGCGCGCCAGGATCAACCCTTTTGATTACGCCGTCTTCATATTCTCTTATTTCTGCTGCGTTCCACTAAGCCTTTCTTCTTCCAAGTCTCGAAATGAGGGAATGATGTGGAATTCACGAGACCGGAAGATTATCAAAGGAAAGGTTCTTTTTCTTTCTTTTCGCAATAGCTTATCCTCGTTCCACTTCGCTTTTACTCTTTTTTTTTCTTTTTTTTCTTTTTTTTTCACTCTTCTTCTTCTTCTTTTTTTTCACATTGAGGCGTTCTCCACTGCTTTCGGTGTTGTCTCGGAGTTGTCGGGTCATCCGACTCCTTTTCGACTTTGACATTCAACCTTCACTTCCTACTTAACTCGGGTTCAAATGATCTCTGGAGGCTTATTTAGGTCAGAGGGTTATGATATACGAGGTTTAAGAAATAAAAAGGCTTAGGCACAAAGTGGTTAACTACGGTGATCAGTCGTGGTTGGGAACTTTGGCCGTGGGCTTATTTCCTAATGCCTTCGTCATATTCATCAAAACATACTATAAGCAATTTCAATACGTATCAAACAAGCAAGTTCTAGAGAGACGTAAATTATGCACTACTCACACAACCAAGAAAAATGAGCAAAAGCTCGTCAGCTCAAACTCTCACAACGGAACATGGGTTATGTGTGTGAATCTCTCAAAGTAGCACTATATCTATTCATGCTGAAAAGATTAAATCACTGATGCATGTCCTTATCGCTCACTAGACTCCCTAATGTGCAATCTAAATTCGAGATGAACGCAAACAATCATGCCAAACTTCTATAGATTTAAAAGCCAAAACACGTCATAAAAATTTTTCACGTAACTTTTCAACAATATTCCTTAACAAAATTCCCCCTCCCCACACTTGAGATGCACGTTGTCCCCAACGTGTAAAATCAAGAAGAAGAAGGTAAAAGAAGTTGAAAAGAACGTGACTTCCCTGAAAAAATTGGCGTGGTCCTGCCTCGAGCATTTGATGTAGTTGAAAATGGTTGTTGCTTCTGAGTTTGACATATTTGTGTCGTAGTTCGAAGTCGTGTCACGTTTCCTGAAAATACTCAAAAGAAAATTAAACGCACATAGAAAATATTAAAACATAACAAATTAAGTCTTAGTCATCACAAGTGACTTAAGTACTAGACCAACAGAAAAGAGTACGAATAGAAAAACATAACAAAATAAATAACACTAAGGTGGTGGTGGGGGTGATGGTGGCCGCGGCCGAAGGTGAGCCATCGATTCTTGAGCAAGCCGGACCGACTCCTGTGTATGCTTCATCGCGTTCTCCATGGCCTGAAGAGCCAGCTCGTATCGGTGTTGCTCTTCGCGATAGCGCCGGTGGGCTTCTTCGTTTCGGCGCTCATACTCTTCCTGGCGCCGTCGTGTCTCCTCATCGCGTCGAATGGCATCCTCGTTGTAGCGTAGCATTTCTTGGCGCAATGATTGAAAGTCTCGACTGACGCGTAATGACCGACCCCTGATGACTCGCCCTCGTGATAGCCGGAGGAATGGGAAGGTCCGGCAGTGTCTGAGTGAACCGGAACTGGCCCCACACCCTCAATTTCTAGTGGCTCGGGGAATTCTTCGCCCAGGTCCGTCTGCCCACGACAAACCTCGTGCCAGACGTAAACCTTGTTTGAGCGGGACCAATTTGGCGCTTTGATCAGCATCTTCATTTTCAGCATCATCTCCTCGTTCACCAGATTTCGGCCACCCACTATCGCCATCTCTGGTGGATCCTCTGGCCACAGGTTGAGTCCCCTGACAACCTTCGTAACAAAAGGCCCTACAGCGAGCTTCCCGTGACTACGAACATCAGCTTGGGTGCTGAAGGCATAGGCCATCCCCAACCCTAGGTGCACCAGTTGACCACGTTGCATCTTGGCCAAATAGAACAAATCACGCAGTCCAATTGCGCCGTGCGAGTCGCCCCTAGGGGTGAGCGAGGTCGATAGTAATCGGTGGATGTAGCGCAGGCCAGGGCTCCTGAGTGAAGACGCCTTCGAGGTCTTCACACTGAAGGCAGGTTCGCCGGGTCTCGCAAGTTCAGCCCAACAGTTCTGGCGCTCTGCCGGATGCTGAAGGTACTCCTTGTAATATCCGTCTGGGAATGGCCCCTGGCGCCCAAAATATGGTACCCTCAATCCTAGCGCCCGGCAAATATCGTCGATATCGACGGCATGCTCCTCATTAAACACCCGGAACTTAACTCCATTGCGCCCGTCCTCGAAGGAGAAGGTGGAGAGGAACTCTAGGGTCAGCTCCTTGTATGCTGGCTCGTCGATTTGAAAGAATTCGAGCCAGCCGCTCAGGGACATGTACCCCGCCACTTGCTGGTCAATATGATGTTTCGCCAGCGTCTCTTGATCAATCTGATCAGTCAGAATGAATTCCGTGCCTTTTAGCCGGTTGTAACGGGCTTGGTGCGTCTCATCGTCAAACTGCCCCATAGATTCGAGCAGTGACATCGTGCGGCTCGTGCTTTGGCCTTGACGTTGACGACTCGTTGATGCAGATGAGCGGCTTCGACCCATAGTACCTAGAAATCCAATGTTAGTTGGCGAGAAAAAATACTCAACACAGCTCGACTCGACCAACGTAGCGACAAAATTGACAAGCTAAAGCAAGAATATATGAACATTCAAAGCGGCATTTTGTCGAACACATTATAGACATGCTAGAACATGTATCCTAAGTTCCATAATCGATTATCGAAACACACTTTTGAACTTCATTCAACGAAGCAACAGAAAATAACCCATTAAACGTAATCAATTTCGTCAATCATTTCAAAAATCCCTAATTTTCAAAATTAGGGTTCATCATCCCAAAATCGCAATTAACCAACGAAAACAAGAAATCTGGCTAGCCCAAAGTGTTTATAGCACCAATATATCCATGAAAGAGCAATGTAAACACGAAAGTCAATCCTAATCTCGAAAATTCCCACAATCGTAGAATATAATTTTGGAGAGAAAAACTCTTACCTCGTCGATTTAAGCACGTTGAAACAGAGGAGAGATGGATTTGTTTTGAGCGGTGATTGTGGTCGGATCGATGTTGTTGTTCGGGTTGATTATAGAAATAAGAATTGCTTGGTTGTGGTTACTTCGTTCGGTGTGAAAGAGATGAAGAAAATAGGTTTTTAAGTGTGAAAAGCGACGGATTCACGGCCGTGAATCGTGAGTCATTGGCCGTGAATCAGAGCAGTAATGTTTCGCTCGTACAGCTCACGGCCGTGAATCGAGAGTCATTGGCCGTGACCACGGACAGTGAGTTGAGCCCGCAAGTGTCACGGCCGTGACCCTTGAGACATGGACCGTGACAACCTAATTATTATTATTATTTTAATTTTTTTTTTATTATTATTATATTATAATTTTTTTGTTTTTATTTTTTTATTTATTTTTTTTTATTATTATTATTTTCGTTTTCTTTTTTTTTGTTATTTATTTTTATTTTTTTTATTTTTATTATTATTAATATATATATACATATATTTTTTTTTATATATAATATTTTTTTTTTATTAAACCGTTAGAGTCACGGCCGTGACTTGGTGTACACAAGCCGTGACGCTTAGCAGTGGCCTTAATCTTCCAATTCACGGCCGTGAGCTAGGAAGTCATAGGCCGTGAATTGGGGCAGTGTGCGTAGCTTATAGTATTCACGGCCGTGAGTTGTTTTTCTCAAGGCCGTGACTTGTCCTTCGTTTTTTTTTTTAAATTATTATATATATTTTTTTTAGAGTATTATGATTATTATTTAATATTTATTTTAACTATGATTGACACGCAATCGACGAATTTTTTTTTCGAGGACGATTTGAGCGAGGAAAAATCTTGGAATCAACAAGAGAAAGATCACTTTCTCACGCGGCGTCAAATCTTCCAAGTCAAAAATTCGTCTGTATCATTTAATAGATTGCCGGGTATGATAATGATATTTTTGTGCCATTCATGCCTATAAATAGACATTGGTGGAACAACACAATAGCATCATCTACCATACATCCCACGTCTTTACAATCTTATTTTTGAGAATTTCTAAGTTAGCTAGCCACAATGTATTGGGGACAGCAGCAAGACCGTGAGAATGAGAGTGAAGAATATGCAAGGATTCGTCGTAATTTAGATATGGTATCACTCTACCTTGCTCTTCTTTTGGGCTTGTTTGGAGTTTTACTTGCTTTCGTGTGTTGGGTCATCACAAGGTGCACTTGTGAGTAACCCGCCCTTATGAAGCAAAATAAACTATTGTTCTGTCTTTTATGTTATTCACAGTTTTATTTTGCTTTTGTGTTAGACCTTCACACGTTGTAATGGTGTTGTAACCATCTTTTATGAAATAAAACTACCGTTCCTATCTCGTCTCTAGATTCTGCGTTGTACCCATCCAATTTATTACTAATTAAAATTTTAATGTTGTTATTTTTATTATAGTTTTATTTATATATAGTTTTAGATTAATTTTTTTATATTAATTTTTTATTTAATTTAATTTAGTTTTTATTTTTTTTTAAATTATTATATATTTTTTATATATTGTAATGCCTAAAACATAAAAGAAATACCTGGGTTGCCTCCCAAGAAGCGCTTCTTTAACGTCTTGAGCTGGACGTAGTTGAGCGAGTCTTCAAGGTGGTTTGGAAAAACGATTGGAAAGTACTGTCATCGGTGGTTTTGGACCGTCCTCAGGAAAAGTACAACCGAAATGGTCGGGCTGCCGCTTAACCTCTAAAACCGGTGGCCCGTTGATGAAACGCTTCTCCTTGTCCTCCTCTTTGCTTCCCTCGACTATTCCCGTGTCTTTCTTCTCAATAACCTGCGATAAACTTGGGAAAGACATAGAAGAATTTTGATCTACAACATCAAGATAGGAATAATCATTTTCATGCTTGCTAATATCATTCTTAGTTTCCGCCATGCAAAATGTTACTTTCTCTCCATCTATAGTAAACGTCAAGGTGCCATTTTTAACATCTATCATTGTCTCTCCAGTGGCTAAAAATGGTCTCCCTAAGATCAAAGGAACATTCTCATCTTCCTTCATATCAAGAATAACAAAATCCACTGGAATAATAAACTTATCAACCTTGACTAGCACATCCTCTATAATACCCCTAGGATATGTAATAGATCTATCCGCTAGTTGTATACTCATCCTAATGGGTTTGGGTTCACCTAAAGCAAGCCTTTTAAACAAAGAATAAGGCATCAAATTAATACTAGCACCTAAATCAACAAATGCCTTATGAATATATAAATTTCCTATGAGACAAGGTATAGTGAAACTCCCTGGATCCTTTAACTTCTTCGGAATATTCATTTGCACGACGGCGGAGCACTCCCCTCGAAGACAATTAGCAGAAACATCTTCGAGCTTGCGTTTGTTCGTGAGTAAGTCCTTGAGGTATTTCACACATCGAGGTATCTGTGCAAGGACTTCGACGAGCGGTAAGTTAATATGTAGTTGTTTGAAAAGTGAAAGAAATTTACCGAACTCGTCGTCAACAATATACTTCTTTGGTTGACACGCCTTGACAGACGGCGTAGTCACAACCTCCATCTCCTTGTCGACTTTCTCTTCCTCGACACGATTGACCGGCTTCACTTCCTTCTTGGCGCGTTGTTCCTCTAGATACGTATCTAATGGGTCGTCAGTCATCGCCCTCATTAACCTAGCCGGATATGGAATCTTCGGTGTGTAAGAATTGACTGGTGTCCTTGGAGCAATCCCCTCCTCCTTTTCTTGTTCATGCACGGTCTCCTTTTCGGGTTCGATCTTCTCCTTTTCAGGTTCGTCCTCCCTCAACCGAGCTGGATATGGAATCTTAGGTTGGTACGGCTTCACGAATGGTCGCGCATTTCCTTTGTCAGCCTTGACCTTCTCGACATCATTGCCCTTGCTTTCCTCCACTTCTGGCTCGTCGTGGCCCTCAAAATCAGCTTTCTCCTTTGAATTCTGCTTGGCGGGTATTTCTTGCAATTTTCTCCCACTTATCAGGGTTACCGCGTTGCAATACTCCTTAGGGTTAGGTTCGGTGTAGCTCGGGAGTGATCCTTGATTTCGCCCTGCCAGTTGCTTCGCTAACTGGCCCACTTGTTGCTCCAGCTTCTTGATAGAGGCGTCTGTGTTCTGGGCACGTACCTCTATGTACTCCTCCATCTTATTCATTCGACTCTCGTGGGCTTGAGTGGTGTTGCTGAAATTTGTGAGGAGCGTCTTCATCATGTCCTTCATCTCCCTCATGTCATCGGATCCTCCTGCGGGTGCGTTCTGGTACTGTCGTGGCGGCCCGTTTTGGAATCCGGACAGTCTGGGCTGAAATCCTGGCGGTCCTTCGCCCTGATGGTTCTGATTTCCGTATGCCAAGTTTGGATGTGCCCGAGACTGGAAACTTCGCTGGCCACCTTGGTAATTGCCCATATAGTCTACGTGCTCCAGCGGCTGCCCAAGTTGGCATTCTGAGGTCTCGTGGGCTGCGCCACAAATTCCGCACAAGGGCACGTATGTATGCTGCGTCGGTGTGGTGGTCGCTACGGCGTTCACGGGTTGTATCTGCCCGGACTTGGGAAGTAATGCACTTATCACCGTCTGCAACTGGGAGTTCGTCGAGGCGATTTGTTGCTGGAGCGCCTCGATCTTGGCACTAGTGGCCGTCTCCTCGCTGACTCCGAACACACCGGGTGTCTTCATCCTGGTATTGCCCCTCATGAAACTGTTCCTCGAGTAATCCTCAATCAAATTCCACGCGTCCGTGGCATTGAGCTTCACGAGTCCTCCTCCTGCGGCTCCGTCTAGCATATGGACAGTCTGATCATTGAGGCCCTCGTGGAATCGGTTGATCATAGCAGCTTTCGACATCCCGTGTTGTGGGCATTTCTTCAATAAGGATTTGTATCGCTCCCACACTTCGTAAAGATTCTCTGAATCCTTCTGGTGAAAAAGGGAAATCTCCGTCTTCAACCGTAATACCTTTTGCAGTGGGAAGTAATGGCCGATGAATGCTGCTCGTAGTTCTTCCCACCTAGTGATCGATCTGGGCGGTAACATCTCCAACCAATCCTTCGCCCTGTACTTGAGTGAGAATGGAAACAACATTAGTTTAATCGCATCACTCGGGACTCCATTAATCTTAATGGTGTCTGTTACTGTAAGAAAAGCCTTCAGGTGGGAGTACGGATCATCATCGGGATTTCCTTCAAACTGGGCCGTCTGAAAGATCATCTGAAGCCAGGCGTGCTTCAGCTCGAAACTGTTGTTCTCGATCGGCGGAATAACGATTGCCGATTCAGTTCCGCCGAGGGAGGCACTCTTGAGTAGGTCTTGTAGAGATTGTTCATCTTCTTGGTCCTGGTGGACCGGTACTCTGCGTTCAGCCATCTCGACTTCTGTCTCTCGACCGTCTACAGATGCCTCTGTTCGAGAATTCTCTGCCGACTCCTGAGAGTTGTCCTCTGAGTAGCTTACTAACGCTTCTTGATAGTTACTAGCCGTGCCTTCTGAATTGTATCTGAGCTGCCTTCGCAATTTCCGCTCGAAATCTGGATCTCCTTCAACAATTGGACCTGATGGGTGGCTTCGGGTCATCCACCATCAAACAGTACCTTCAATGAGTGAAAACGAAATTTAGCGAAGAACTAGACAAATACGTTGAAAAGGTAACGAGACTAATAATGATGTAGAAACAAATAACGCAATTAACCAAAAACTGGGAAAGTAGCTAAATTACCGAACTAGGGTGTTCCTAATATCAATCTATTCCCCGGCAACGGCGCCAAAAACTTGATCGCGTGCGTGTATGTTTGAATAAATGTTTGTGCGAGTACGTCAAGTAATAATTAAAACGAATATATTATAACTAGAATCACG
The DNA here is from genome assembly GCA_027422505.1 of Craterostigma plantagineum. NCBI lineage: Eukaryota > Viridiplantae > Streptophyta > Magnoliopsida > Lamiales > Linderniaceae > Craterostigma > Craterostigma plantagineum. The sequence continues at coordinate 141,150 of JAPQWV010000976.1, forward strand.
CGCGATAGGCAGTGTACCTATCGTTTGTAATATAGCTACGGTGAATATCCGAGTATCGATCACGAGGAATAAATTGATTACTAGTATTGACCTATCGATTCGATATTTAACCTAAATAAAATAGCAGGATTTGTTTATACTACGAACTAATTTAACAGAACAACTTAAAGGATTAGAAGAGTAAGGAAGTGCAACTGGAAATAATACGAGTGACTTAAGATGACAAATATGTGTTCGGGATTTGAATCCCGCTGGGTGATGTCGGCTAAGACTACAGAATATCGTTCCTACGTGAAAATCGACTAAATCGCAGTAATTTCCTACCCACTCACGGATTTGCTGTCGCCCTAAACGTTCGTGGGGATCTAAGTTTAACGATTACCAGATGGCGAGGATCGAGTATTTGCTGTCGCCCTATACTTGAATCCTAACGTCTATGAACGGCCTAATCGTTATTTAGCTGTCGCCCTAAACGATATACCACACATTCATATCAACACATAGACATATTGATACAAAGAAACAATATCATAGATCGATAAATAGTCGAATACACGTGTTCACGATTATCCTACGCCTTAACTACAACATAACCCAACGTTCATCTATTCCCAAACACACAAGAGGATTAGCTGCTCATATTAGGCAAAACAACAACGAGATTCAAAGTAAACGAGGATAGAGAACTCATGAAAACTTCCCTAAGAAGTGAAAATGGCGTTTCTGAGGTGTAGCTCTCGTTCCTCGATCGTATGAGCGTGGCTTCGTTGTTAGATCGTCCCTTGAGCTTCTCCGAATCACGGATTGCTTCTAGTGTTCTTCCTCCTCTTTTTAGCTCTAAGTTTCGTCCCTATGGAGTTGTTCTTGAGTTCTGAGTAGAGTCCCCCTTTTATGCTTCGAAAATGGGCTAAAACCCTGCATTTTGGCACGTTCACGGCCTCTTAACGGGCCTTCACGGCCGTGAAGGCGGCTGAAAACCCTACTTCTTGACTTTCTGGCATGAGTCACGGCCTCGTGCAACATGCTTCACGGCCTTGACGGCGGCTTAAACCCTAAATATTGACTCTCTGGTGCCAGTCACGGCCACTCGCATCGGAAGTCACGGCCGTGAATCAGTGGTTTTTTTCTTCGTTGAGCACTCTGCCTTGATTCACGGCTTGTTGCATAAGCCATCACGGCCGTGACAGAGGGCACTTCAGGAAATAGGGAAATAGTGCTACAGCCCGAACCAGTGGCTCCCCTAGGTTGTCCCCTTCTAAATTTAGATCCCCCTCCCCTAGAAGAAGATTTCCCTGACGTGAGTTCTTACCGTGTCGCCGTAAGGGAATGGATAAAAAATACAGAGTCAATTCGGGAAAAAGCCGCAAAGCGGAAGGAGGTCAAAGGTGAGAAGGAGGACGAGGGGGAGGATGAAGAGGAAGAGGAATTCCTTCGGTGGCACGAAATCAAAGTGTTGCCACCGAGGGAAAAATCGGGTATGTCTAGCCAATTTGAGGTCAGGGTACCATCCCTGACTGACGTCGCTAGTGACCCCCCCCCCCCGAGGGCTTCAGGACCTATTTCTTAGATCAGGTAGACAGGGGGCTTCGGTTTCCCCTTCCTCAATTTCTTGTAGATGTCTTTAGGTATTACGGAATATCCCCCGGTCAATTAGCTCCTAATTCTTTTGGCCACCTTCTTTCCTTAGCTGTTCTTTTGAGTAACTTCGGCTATTCCCCATCTGTTCCTCTAATTAATTTCTTCTTGAGGATCAGCAAAAGGGAAGAGGGGAAGTTCTTCTTTTCCCCCTCTCCTCGATATCCCGATCTAATTCAGGGTCATCCCTCATCCCATAAAGGGTGGATGAGCAAATACTTCTTCCTCCGCTCCCCCGAGGGCAGCCCTGAGAACCAGCTGCTTCCTTTTTCTTGGGGGGACGATCTGTCCATTGAAAATCCCCTTCCCTCCGATTCCAATCGGGCTGAGTCCTTTCTGTCGAAGATTGGTGAGAGACGTTTTTGGGCCTCCGAACTTATAAAAGATGACCTCCTATTCCTGTTCGGGTTTAGTGCCAAGGCGACTGAGGCGCCTGCTAATTTAGGTATATACCATCCCTGACCCTAGTAGGCCTAAAACCATCGTAAGATAATAATAATAAATATTCTTATCCTTTTTCTCCTTTGTTTTGCAGCCCGCTGAATGGATATTGCCACTGTCGCTGCCCTGGCCTCATCGGACGAGGAGAATGAGGTTCGTGTCGTCTCTCAGACTCCTCCTGTTTCTTCTTCCCGACAACAGGGAAAAGGCAAGGCTCCAGCCACTTCTTCCCGCCCCAAGAAAACGGGGAGCAAGAGGCCCGCGGCTTCGGTCGGGACCTCTTCCAAGAAATCTAAGTCGTCCCTTGCTCCCACTCCTTCTTCCGCTTCGGGAGGTCTTGTTGCCTTAGGCCGAGCCCGGCAGCCCCGCTTCTTTGAGGAAACGCCGAGTGGGGAATGTTGGAGTTTCTTGAAGGAATTCCCCAGCGAGGAAAACAAACGGTGCTCCCGCGACTTCTCCAATCCCGAGATTCGGGACGCCATCTCTGCTGCCTTCGGGCAGGTAAGTTCTGATAGCTTTAGCGTTTCCGTCGTTTTAGTCGTTAACAGTCCATCCTTCCATGCAGGGCCTCGTTCTGGTATCCGACGCTATGAAGCGTTGGGTTCATCTCTCCGGGAGTTACGAGACCTTGGAGAAAAAGATGGAGGCGGAAAGAGCCCAAGGCCAGAGTAGGGAAGAGTTTCTTAGGCAGCAGTTGGTGGAGACGAGGCAACAACTTTCACTGGCTGAGGCCGAGAGAAAGCGAAGTGACGAAAGGAGGGCTGAGGCTGAAGAGGTCCGCCGATCCCTTGAATCTCAGCTTGCTGAGGGCCGCTACTCCCAGGAGGACTTCGCGAAGGGAATGCGCCAATACTTCCGATATGGTTTCTACGGATGTCTTTCCCAGCTTCGGGTGAACGGGTATGACCGCGACTCCCATCCCTTGGGCTTCCTTAATGCCAGCCGTGCCTTGCACCACGCTCCCCCTGGTGGTTATCAGCCCGAGCCGAGGGTCGAGGTGGCTCCTCCTAGGGCGCCGACTCCTCCTGTCCGCACCGACGAGGTGAATGAGGAGCCCGAGGCCGAGGAGACGGGGATCGACGAGGATAAGGAGGACCTTGGCGATGCCGACAAGGATGCTGAGGTTGACGATACTCCCGAAGTCGGAGCTGGGGAAGAGCCTGTCGCGGAGGGTGGAGCTGGGGAAGCCTTCGAAGAGGAGAGGGGCGTCGAGGAGAGAGAAGATCAAGCCAGATCGGCCGAGTGAAGACTTTTTGTTCCTTTTTATATTAAGCGATGTAATGACCCAAGACCTTATTATATATATATGTATGTATATTTTCATTCTAGTGCGTTGAACATAGCCCTTCGGGGCATAGTATTTGTACGTTTGGCCTTCGGGCGCTTTCTTCATGCTTCTTGTTCTTATCCCAAGTGTCCGTGAACTCGGGCCTTACCCTGATCAAAATTACCCCGGGTCGAGTAAAGTGCATTTTCCTCGAACTGGTGGAGGCTTGGTCGATCTAACTCCGAACTTATAGGTTTTTCGTTCTCTAGTCGCCTGGGAATTTAGGAATGGCCGATTTAAGTCTTGGTCTCTCTTAGGTCCGAAAATTTCGCAAACTGGGTAAAATGTGAACGTTGTTCATAGTAACGTTTCTCTAGTTCGAATTATCTGACTTTCCGCTTACGCTAGGGAGCTTCTATATATATATGTGATTTCTTTTACTCTTTGCCATTCAATTGCTTCCATATTTTTCCTGTATTAGTATTTTCACGTTCCTCTTCCCTTAGTATCCCCATGGCTTTCTCCGCTTCTTCCAAAGGCAAAACGTTGTTGGTCCTTCTATGGCTGGGAGAAACTTTTTCGACCTAGACGGCACTCCTGAACCATTTTCCGGCGCGGATGTCCAGCATGATCATGCTGTTGGGGTGAGGACGCCGCTTCCCAGTGGAGATGGCGATGACAAAAATTATCGCCGAAACCTAGCTAAGTGGTCCGCTGAGGCGGAGGAAGTGCGCGCTAAAGCTAATTTTCCTTGGCATCGGGCCAAAGTGTCCACCCTGAGCCCTTTATCCCTCGGGGAGTATCTTGAAAAGGCTCGAACCCCCTCTGACTATGAAGTTTTATTGCCTGGTCCTTTGCAAGTGGCCTCCGCTCCCCCCTTTGGCTTCCTTACCTTTTATACTGATCAAGTTGATATGGGCCTTAGGTTCCCCATTCCCTCCTTTCTTTTAGACCTCTGTGAGACCCTAGACATTTCCCCAGGCCAAATCTTTCCGAACTCGTGCAGTTTGCTTTTGGCTCTGGCCGTGGTCGCGAGATGGGTCAATTTCCCCATCACCACCGAGTTGATCATCAGCTTCTTCCGCGTATGTGAAAGGGATGCGGGCAAACTGGCTTTTGTACCCTCCACTGACATCTTCTATGATAACTTCACCGCCACCAAGGGGTGGATGAACAAGTTCTTCTTTGTCCGCCCTTCACTTCAGCATCGGGATCGTCGGTTCTCCCTACTGCGTTGGAAGGAGCAGTGTCAGGTCCCAAGTGACTCTCCCGACCTCTTACTGCGATTCTTGGCTCAGATTGGAGAGCGTCGGTTCTCGGTACAGGGGTTGGTATCAGGAGCCCCGCTTGAGGCGGTTTTCCCTTCTCGGGTCATAGGTTCGGTGATTCCTCTGTTTTCTATACTCGCTCTTTGTTTTTGGCTTATTTCTCCTCTCGGATAAGTGACCGAGGGGATTCACTCCCCGCCCTGGGTTTCCTTGCTCCAGGTACTCGGAGCCGACATTTTGGCGAAGGTCCTTCTACCCACCGGTCGGTCAGTGAGGCTGTTCCGGACAACGCGCCAACTCCCCGATCTGAAATGGGACGATCCAAACGTGTGAAGCCATCCCCTCCAGCTCCTCTATCCGCGGAGTCATGCGAAGTTCTTCCCACGCCCAGGTTTGTTCCTCGTCCTCACTTCCTGTTGGAAAGGGACGGGGAATCCGTCTTGTCCTATATGCTGAATTTCCTCACCCCTGAGGAGAAGGGCTTTGCTAAGGAGATGCCCGATGGCCATTTTGGAAGGAGTGGGCTATAGCCTTAAGTCAGGTACGTTAGCTATCTTCGGCCTCGGGTAGGTATGTTCGTAATTGTCTCACTTTGTCCTCAGGCGTATTCCCTGTCCTGCGAGGGAGCCCGACGGTACCGCATCCAACAGAGGATGACCGACTCAGCTCGGGACTGCAACGTGGAGATGACTATGAAGGTTAGTGAGGAGGCTCAGGAGGTAGGCCGCTTGAAAAACTTGTTAACTAGGGCTCAGTTTGAGGTTGGCAAGCTCCGTCAAGAGCTTCACTCGGAGAGAGAAATCCGCCGCAGTCGGGAAGTCCATACGAGTCAGGAGCTTGTCCCTGTTGAGAAAGTATCTGAGGCGGCCAACCTATACTTCAACTTCGGATTCCAGGGGTGTTTATCCCAAATTAGGGCTAATGGCTTCCCGGAGAGCATTCATCCCTTCGATTTCCTAGATCCGGAGGCGGCGTTCATGGCTTTGGCTCCTCGACGTTCACCCCCGAAGAGGGCAAAAGCGAAGGATCTCTGGGACGAGTTCGAGCTAGGCGAAAGCAGCGACCCCTCGAAGAGAAGCGGCCCAGCTGGGGCGAGTTAGTTGCGTCGGAGTCTTTAGCTTCCCATTTGCTTTCTAGAGTGTCTTGTTTAAGTCTTTATTATTTTCCCGTTTTTCGTTTTCCCGTCTTTCCGCTTTGTCTGCCTTGATGATATTCGGGGCGTATTTATAAATAAAAGGGGTTTATACATTCCGGTCTCAACTTTGTTTCGACCCCTGGTACTCGATGTTATTTTCAGTATCGTTCCCTTCAATCGCGTTCTTAAGAATTTGACTCTTACCGATGGCGAGGTCCCTTACCCTAGGTCAGGGGCGTCCCCTTGAACCCAAGGGAAGGCTTAAGGATTTTAAGAGAGGGATCTCTGGGGCGAATTGTGAGCTGCCTCTCGCAGAGGGATTCAGTGTGCGCAAGGTCTTCTCTTCCCTTGTGGAAAATTTCAGCCTCTCGCAGAGGGATACAGTGTGCGCGATGTTCCCGAAGGGAACAGTGAGCTGCCTCTCGCAGAGGGATACAGTGTGCGCAAGATCTTCTCTTCCCTTGGGGAAGATTTCAGCCTCTCGCAGAGGGATACAGTGTGCGCAACGTTCCCGAAGGGAACAGTGAGCTGCCTCTCGCAGAGGGATACAGTGTGCGCAAGATCTTCTCTTCCCTTAGGGAAGATTTCAGCCTCTCGCAGAGGGATACAGTGTGCGCAACGTTCCCGAAGGGAACAGTGAGCTGCCTCTCGCAACAGTGTGCGCAAGATCTCTCTTCCCTTGGGGAAGGTCTCAGCCTCTCGCAGAGGGATACAGTGTGCGCGTTTAGTTTTTACCCCGAGGGGAATAAATGACCCCTGGGGATTATTTCTCTTAAGGGATAAATCTTCTACCCGAGTCTTCGTATCTTTTAATTATTTTAAGTTTTCGTCCGAATGGTCCTCGCATGAATGAAAAAGAAGAAAGGGAATTGCATTAATAGTAGTGTCGTAATATCCAAGTAATAAGACAGTGACCTTGGACGACCGATACTAAAAACTTAATAAAGAAACATAAGCATGCATAATGAGGGTACTCCCCTCTAGGGGTAATACTTCCGAAGCTTGCGGGCGTTCCAGGGTCGATCGAGTTGCTTCCCTTCGATGTCTTCAAAGGTTCTAACATATTTCTCTAAGTTTTCTCCCTTGACTGCAAAGTTTCCTCCTAACTGCTGGACGACAAGTTGAGAGTCTGAATGTACTGTTAGGCGGGTGATTCCCATCCGACGCGCTGCTCGAAGTCCCGCGAGTAATGCTTCGTACTCTGTCTCGTTATTTGATGCCTTAAAGTCTAACCTGAGGGCTAGGTTGGTTTCCTCCCCCCACGGGGATATAAGCAGTATCCCGACCCCGTTTCCTGTGCTACACGAAGACCCGTCCACGAACATTTTCCACATCTCGTCTGGAAAATCCCCGACTAGCTCTACCATGAAATCCGCCAGGGCCTGAGCCTTGATCGCCGTCCTAGGTCTGTATTGGATGTCATATTCCCTAGCTCCGTTACCCACTTTATAGCCCTTCTGATATGTCCGGTCGGGTGGCTATCTTCCCGATTGGTTGGTTAGTCAACACTACTATGGGATGCGACAGGAAATATGGGCGTAGTTTCCGGGCGGTGACGAGTAGGGCCAGTAGTAATTTCTCGCAGTTGGTGTACCTTGTCTCGGCTCCTTTTAGTATGTGACTTACAAAGTAAATCGGCTTCTGCACTTTTCCCTCTTCTCGGATCAATACCGAACTGACAGCTCGAGGTGTGGCCGCAAGGTAAATCGTCAATTCTTCTTCAGGTAGGGGCTTGTTGAGTGTCGGGAGTTCTCTCTCAGGTATTCTTTTAAGTCCTGAAATGCTTTCTCACATTCGGGCGTCCATTCGAAGTTTTGGACTTTGCGTAGAATTTTGAAGAAGGGCAAACTTCGGTCTGCAGATCGGATATGAAACGAGAAAGGGCGGTTATGCGACCCGTCAATCTTTGTACTTCGTTCAAGTTCTTAGGGGAGGTCATCTCCATCAACGCCTTGACCTTTTCGGGATTGGCCTCGATTCCCCTTCTCGTCACCATGTATCCCAGGAACTTTCCCGACTTGACTCCAAAGGTGCACTTGCTGGGATTCATCTTGAGGTTGTACCTTCGGGAGGTCGAGAAGGTTTCTTGCACATCAGCTAGGAAACAGCCTTGCTCTCGGGATTTTATTAGTATATCATCCACGTATACCTCCACGTTTCTCCCTATCTGGTCCTTGAAGACCTTGTCCATTAGCCTTTGGTATGTAGCGCCGGCGTTCTTTAGCCCGAAGGGCATGACAGTATAGCAGAATGTTCCCCTTGCCGTGATGAAGCTTGTCTTCTCTTGGTCTTCCTTGGCTAAGAGGATCTGATTATACCCTTGGAAAGCATCAAGGAAACAAAGCAACTCATGTCCCGACGTGGAGTCTACTAGTTGATCAATTCGGGGTAAGGGGTAACAATCCTTCGGGCATGCCTCGTTCAGATTCCTGAAATCCACGCACATGCGCCACTTGCCTGAAGACTTTGGGACGAGAACTACGTTCGAGAGCCAGGTGGGAAATTGGACTTCCCGAATATGCCCCGCCTCTAGCAACTCCTCTACCTGTCGTTTGGCCTCGACGTCCATTTCCGAGCTGAGGTACCTTCTTTTTTGGAAGACAGGGCGGGTGGTTCGGGAGACATTTAGCTTGTGCTCGATTATTCCCCTGTCTATCCCTACCATTTCCTTGGTCGCCCAGGCGAACACATCTGAGTTTTTCTTCAACAACTTGACGAGGTCCTCCTTCAAATCCCGAGGTAAGTCCTTAGAAATCTTGACTGTCCCTTCTGGTGGCCTGATTATCACTTCTTCCGTTTCATCTCCTGCGGTTTTCCTTTGGATTGTCCCAATGTTGTATAAGGATTCTCTTCCCTTCGGGTAATCTCCACTTCTTGCTTTCGACGATTTAATTTCTACTCGGACTTCTTCTACATAGCACTTTCGAGCCGTCTTGCGGTCTCCCAGCACTTCTCCCACCTTGTCTCCTACCGGGAATTTGATCTTCTGGTGTAGAGCCGAGGCGATTGCCGTGAAGGAGGTCAGTGCAGGCCTTCCAAGGATAATGTTGTAAGGGCTCGATCCGTTGATGACCATGAAAGGTGCTATCCGCGTCTTTCTCAATG